>SNQJ01S0074745.1:0-18704 GCA_010110895.2 Picea sitchensis | reverse complement strand
TATATATTTATTTTTATTTTTCCTTTGTGTCATTGACTTTCTTATCAAGTTTTCCCTTGGTTGGCAGATGTCAACGAATTCTTCATTTTACTTAGGATTCACAAATGGTGCCAGTCTTCATACACATAATGGCCAACTAGTGTCTTCAGGTGGCATTTTTATGGAGCCATCAACGAATAATGTGGCTGAGTATAGTGTCGTTATAGCACTATTACGTGATTCAATTTCACATGGTGTTCGATCTTTAGAGGTTTTCCTAGAATATCAGTTAGTCATATGTCCATTAAACGACAGTTACCATGTGTGAAACCCTACTCTACTCTGACGATTCCTATGGGTACGACTTTTGGAACGATACTTTGATTTTATTACTTATAATCACATACTTAGAAGTTCTAATTATGTATCTAATGCATATGCTAATTATGTTTTAAATTGGCATTTATCACATAACTAAAGTAAAGAAAACACAGTAATAAATGTACACATTATAACATATATAAGTAAATCCAAAGTCTAATGTTTTTTATATTTCATATCTCCAAAAAATATGGTGTCATGGTACAAAATGGGGCTCACACCCTAAAAATGCATATATGGCTGGTAGATATAATGAGCATGGAATATATGCATGTGGTGCTTGATGCATATCATGATAGCACACTACGGAGTTTGTGAGATGCTGGAATAGTTGCACCCATGCACAAGGTACTCCTACCACCTCCTGCTACATAGCCTCTTGCAGATCCTCCACCTGAACCATAGGAATCTTGTGTGTCAATTGAGACAGGTTCCCCTGCACATTTTGAAGCACTCTCTCTGCATATCCTCCCACATGCTCATATCCCTTGTTCCTCTGCCAATGTTGTGGGAATCCATCTGGTCATCACAAAAGCACATCTGTACGACAAAACCATTGTTAATATTTGATTTCATACAAAAATATTTTTTGTTTTTTATTCTTAAAAAAAACACAAAAAAATGAAATATATAAAGCAATTTCATACCTATATCATTTTAGGTAGAGCCTCGTGGAAAAGGTATATTTGGATCTACTTTGTAGTCGATTCCATCATAATGGTAGTCATCTATGGCTATCACCTTTCAATGCCACAAGAAGAAGAACTCATCGTTGTAGGGGATTGGTACCCTACCACCTCCTAACCGCCTCATCACGTCGGTCCACCATGACATGGATAGATTGTGTGGTACATGTGGAAGGATATCCACTATAGGGTTCAAACCTCAAACCCATTCAAATAAAAAAACACACAAGATAGATGTGAACCCAAAGTTTCTTTTCCTCCCCTGTTTGCAATCTGTTAGTTGGCTCTTCATGTTAGCCGGTCATGAGGTGCACCAATCATAAATTGTGGGTCGTAAATACTCCATTGTATAAAACATGAGAATCCTTTATGCCTAGTGCAACAAGGTTGACCCCATGATTTGTGTAAGTACAATAACGACAATCTTTAAACACAGGTTCTCAATTTCCTTGATGGGGAGTTTTCTCCCTACTTCTTTCATGCCAGCAACATAGTGGGTGGAAATGTAGTCCTTTATATTCATACCACCCCATCTCCTTGGGATTTGAGATTCACCACCTCGCCCCGGCAAGACAATCCTATGAGAAAGTAAATGTCATCTACTTCAACTCTCAATGGTTTCCCATTGATATTGAAGGTCTTTGTATCCAGATCCCAAACGTTTACTAGCATTTGGAGTAACCTCACTTGATCCCTCATTCCTTTGAGAGCCCAAAATTTATTTAAGCCACATATTTTTAGAGCCATTTGGGCCCCCGCATCTCTTTCCACTACTGCATTGACTTCCTCATGCTCAAACTCTTTTAAAAACTAGTTTGTGGACTTGTACATGGGATATAATGTTAACAATCACGTGTAGGGTTAGATATATGCGGGAAGGCTTTACCTTTCCCACGTACATATCTCCATATACGTGAACTGATGAACTATAGCCCGCATAAACCCTAATTCAAAAGTTGCGCCCTCTAAAACTAAAAAAATGAGGACTAATTTGAAATTTTAAACCACTAGAAATGAAGAGGAGGGAAAGAGCACTTACTTGGTCCAGACAGTTGTCAATTTTTTCACTCATAGCTCCCACAATTGGCACTTGAAAACCATTTGTGACTAGAGAAAACCACCAAAACCAACTCCTTCCACTGCACTATTAGTCCACTAGGTCAAAAAATTAGCAGAAACTATGTAAAGTGGGTAAAATTTTTCTACTAATAGTAAAAATAACCAATTTTACCATACCATTTGATTTTTTTACCCACATAGTGCATTTTGGACCAATTTTCCCATGATTTTCAAGTGCCAATTGTGGGAGCTATGAGTGAAAAAAATTTCGACATGCATTTTCTTTGACTAGCATATAGGATAGGTCATCACTCCATTATACATAGTTGCACTATACTATGATTGTAATCCACATGCCTTAGGTACAAACCCATTTATTAGCGACAGTAAACCTTTGTACTGCTACTAGAAGTGTCATTATTGAATGGTAGAAGCTTACAAAACATGGGTTCCCTAGTTAGAACCTTTATTCCTTTTGGTTCCCATGCAAAGATTATTCCATGGGACTGGGACTCCCTTATACTTTTGATATGACTCTACGTCTGAATCTCATATTCTTACTCATAAGTATTCTAACCTATACCTATGGGACTCCCACCGAGTCTTTTTTAATCTCTTTTCCGACTCTTTCAAAAGTGAAAATAGTGTCAAGTGAACTTGTCTCTTTCACACTCATTAAATGTATTTGAAAGGATGTCTATTTGGTGTAAGTTTAACCCTTTTTTGGACCAAGAGACTAATTTCGAAAAAAAAATACTCTAGTCATCATTGGCTAGAAGGGTTCTCTTGGGTATTGTTTTATACTTTTTTGGGCCTAGGGGACTAAATTTATGAAAACAAACATTCTTTGGAGTTAATTTGTAATTGTATTTCATCCTCCTACTTGCAGTATTGATCCTACTATCGGTTCTCTCTTTCTCGTTACAAGCCTTTTACCTCAACAATTTTCATCACCATCCAAGTAGAGCCTTAGTCATATCTTTTGCAGCTTGACACCTTGTACCCTAAGAGGAAACATTCCCTCAAGTGTCCATGTCCTGCATGCACCCCCTTGCATTGAGCATAGGTATGTTCCATTGTTGGAACTAGTTTCTTACTCGTGACACTCGTTTCCTCCATTGTATCATAGCATTCATTTTCCTATGAAAAAACAAAAAAAGATAGGCGGGAAAAGAATATTATCTTATATTGGAAACAGTCATGTCGCCTTTGAACAGAGAACACAATTTTGATTCCACTTTTCATCCAAATTTTGGGTTTATCATGACCTTAGGAAGATGAGCTCGTTACTTAGAGTTTACTCCTTCAACTCATTATTCTTCCAGTCCCTATGGAGAGTTTGATCGGTGCCTCCTACATCAGAAAGTTTCATTATCAATTCTATGTTTTTGGATTCCTCCATATTTCTCATTCTCTTGTTCAAAGGATGTCTATAAGCCTATGTCGTTCATTTCTTAGAACTCTTGACTTTGCATGTCGGCCATACCCTCAATATATCTCAGAGTTACATGAAGTTGTATTCCTATCATGCATCCTGGTCCTAATTTCATTATAGGTAGGCAACCTTGAACCTAGCAGTCGACATCTCCTCATTGGTCACTAACTGGGGGGTTTCCCTTGTGTTCAACGACAAGAAATCTATTCACACATTGGGATTCGTGCAGTGTATTTGATTCCATTAGCCTTATTAGTGGTTTCCTTTCCTTTGTTGGAATCCTTCCTTATTGGATGTTATTCAAAGGGTCTTTTTCGTGCACTACTTGCATCTGGTGCATGTGAAAGACGCACAGGGTCATTGCTTCATGAAAATCCTCTTCGTCTGAGTTCCTCCAAATCATCAAGCTATTTATTTCTACCTCGTGTTGACTAAAGAGAGATTCCTTAATTCTATCATTTTAGTGGGTCTGCTTCCATCGAATTCAACTCATATATTCTGGAAACAAGGCCTAGAGTCCTATGAGTACCTAGAGGCTTGCAGTCATCAATGGCAAGTTCTCCTACCATTGAAAGTTGAGAATGCATCAATGTCTCCTGATCGATGGATTCTTCAAGTGTTCAACCTCAACACCTTTATTCACACTTGTAAGAACATACTCAGTGCCTTGATACCTACTTTCATTATCGGTAGGTTTTCTCACATTTGTTAATGGTATACATTAATGATCAGTAATCAAACAAATTCTCATTGTGATTGAACTAAAATCCTCTATTCACATGATGTAGATTTTCACCTTTGTCGGATCGTGTAGAAGAATTGAAGACATTAGTTTATAGTATCAATGTTCCTAAGTTGTTTCTATCATTCATTGGACCAGTACCTATATGACTTGAGTGATCATTTGAGATCAGATTGTACTCTATTATATACAAGTATCTTAATATTGATTTTGAGACTAGTTTCCGCTGCACCTTGTTCATGACTATGATAGCCTATGGCATGTATCTAGTTTGTATTTCCTATTCATCGCCATGAACAATTGTTTGGTATATTTCAACATGGATCTACAGTCTAATTCAAATTGGAATCCATGTGTACAAAGTCATCATGGATTGTAATATACTTATGAGAAACTAGTTCTTATAGTTCAGTCTCCACTACTCTACTTATGGTAATTATAATGTAATTCAACCATCACAAATACTCCTATGACCTCACACATTAGGGGGCATCTGTTATAGTAAGTTTTTCCTCACCCCATGCACCATGCTCATAAGGCCTTTCCATTTCCCTATGCAGACTTGAAGTCCCCTTTTGCACTTCCCAGAGCCAAAAAAACATGTTTTTCCACATATATGTGCCCTACAAGTTAGAAAACATGTGTATACACAAGTTCCACCACTACAACCTGCATACATCGAGTTTTGTGCTAAAAATTAAAAATTGTGTCGAGTTCCCATGTCATGTCACGAGATCCATGATCCTTAACCTTCCATATACTGGAAAAATTATGACTCGACCCTTCAATTCCATTTGAAGGCTATAAATTGTGCCATATCCAAACCATGGAGGAGGAGAGTATTAAACTTTTGAGAGCAAAGATACTCTAAAGAAATTTTCACTTCACATTGAGTCTCTATCCCTTTGTCCTTTAAAGTTTGAACACATTGTTCATCCCCCAAGATCGTCCCTCTTTGATGGAGAACCTCATTGTCTCTCTTATATGAGATTTCCTTTGGTGGAGGATTAAAGTGGTGGAGGCTCAACTGGAAGGGACATATTTTCTCGGATCCGAGATGTTTCGACATGGAATATTGTTACTTATACACTTATGTTGATCATTTTTTAATAGAAGTACTTTTTTTGTGTCTAATTCATATCTTGAGAATATTTGAATTATTATTCCATGGGCGTATTTGTTATGAATATTAATGAATTATGCTATTGTATGTGATAAAATTGTATATTATCACCATATTATTGCATATCTTGGTTATTGAGGACAAGTTGTAGGTATAAATATTTGAGTCACATGCTCAACAGTGGTGTTCATCGAACTTTTGGATGAGGTAGGCTCTTTATCTTGTCTTGTTAGAATTTTGATTTATTTAGCATACTTGGGATTGAAGTTGATTTATTCATTCATTCCATATGTTGTGGTTTAACCCATGCCATAGAGTGATTTTCCTCGTAACATTTGACCTATTCATTTGCAAAGTACCTTGACGGTTACACCTACCATCCCTCTTCAAGCCACAACTTATTATACTCCACAAAACCCTGTTGAGACACCGTCATATCAAATAATTGAAAACCATGCCACACAACTAAACCCAAATGCAGGAAAAATCCCTACTGGGGGGAAAATCCCCTTCAGTGGACAAATCCCTACCAGGGGGAAACCGTCCTCCAACACACAAAATTTGACTGGGGGGAAACCCCCTCTTACCAGTCAAATCTCAGTTTCTACCCAACCGATGGTAGTGGGACAATTTTAACCCTCGTTCACTAGAAACCCCCCACAATCCTGGGGACCACCCGAGGGAGGTATGTTCCATCAACCACATCAGGGAGGTCCATCAAACCCCAAACTGCAAGGAGGAATCCTAAATCCCAATCCTTCTAGATTGCATTCTAGACAACCCTACCTAGGAGTCTCGAATCCCACTTGGGGTCCTCAACGCCAACTATCTTTTCCTCCCCAAGGGAAAATTCCTTACCCTCCTCAAGGTCAACCTAATTACCCTCCTCAAGGGAAAACTGGTTATCCACCTCAAATTAATCAAGCAAACTATCCTCCCCCGGGTTACACTAGTTATCCTCCCCAAGGCCAAATGGGTTTCCCCTCTCCTTTTATGAAAATTCCTCAATAAATGAATCTTACTTTTGTTGGTCAACATCAACAACATATGGGAGGACCCGATGGGTACAACTATCCACCAAAACCAATTTACGGTCTTGCTGGTGTTCCTACGCCACACTAGTAACATACTCAAGTCAATCGACAACTACCGTTCTTAGAAACTCTATATCTACTGTACTTGTCGATATTAACAAACAATCCCATATTATGCTCCCCTTTTTTTCCAATCATTCCTGCCAAATTACCTTCTGATATTATGAAATTCGACGACAAACCTGGTGAAGACCCTAATAACCACGTTATTACCTTTCATCTATGGTGTTCATCAAATTCACTAATGGATGATTCTATCTAATTACATCTTTTCCAGCATACACTTACAAGTTCAACGGTTAAATGGTACATTGAGTTACAACGTAGAACTTTTCAAGACTTTCATTCACTTGCCATGCTTTTTCTCATTCACTTCCAATTACCTATCCACTATGAAACCAGCATGGAACTTCTGACCTCCCTTCATCATACCAACTCCGTACATATTTCTGATCATATTCATGAATGGAGACGATGACAACTATTGATCAAATAAACCATTCCCTACCAATTGTTTTCTGAATGGTTCACCAAATCTATTTTAACTCCTATTGCTCGTGACGTAGCCATGGGTGGTGTCATTACATAAGAGGAAGCCATTGATTGTGCCCAATATCTGTACTTGGTTTATTCCCAATACGGTACTTTGTATGAATTGATTCCAAACGCTCCTCATCCATAAACCACCCATCAAAACCATCCTCCACCTCTCATGCAGATGGATTTATCGGTTCCATCAAAACCCAGTTCAGTTCACAGTCGACAGGCATGACCAATCATTCAGTTGTTGGCTCCACTACCATGTCGACTCCAATCTCATCAAACTCCACCCTAAATCAAATATATGAGGTGAATGCAATTCATTCTTCTTCTCTGCAACAATCAGGGGGAAAGAAGAAAATTAAGAGTAAACCTAAGAAAAACAACAATCAAACCAAAAATGAAAAAAAATAAACACAACCACCTTCTACTGAGAAGCAACCATAGTGAAAACTGGAATTTCCATGCCTCATTTTTGGTGAAGATCACTACACACAATATTGTCCTCATTGGGATGGAGTTGCTAAAGTTTTTAAAGGAAATTATCAACCCATTGTATTGACACATCCTTTTCCATGGCAACAGTCACTGGTTGCACAAAATCCTTCAACTCCAATAGGAGGTAACCCAAATCATCCTCCTAACGAGGAATCTTCATCGAGTGCACACATTTACATGTTTAATGGGATATATTTTACAACTCGTACTATGACATATGACTCACGTCCAGGTAAACCTGATAAGGAAAACATAAATACTAGATCTACACCGGATCCATCGCCCACTATAGTTACTCCTCCATCTGCACCAATCCATATTCAGAAACCTAGCTTTGACTCTATTCTACGTCCACCCAAGAGCACAATTCGAAAGTCGACCTTTAATCCTAATTCGCATGCTACTCAAAACTACAACATTGTTGAATATTTGGCCCAATAACCTTGTGCTATGTCAGCTCTCAAAGTTCTACAACACCACCATAGCCAACATAGGACTCTCGTGGCAGCCATTGAAGCTATAGATATCAAGTCATCCAATAATATCATGTTCAACCTGGATAATTTTGAATCATGACTCTCTCACCAACTTGTGCTCCAAATCGATGTCATTGTCCATAATCAACATATTCATCGCACAATATTAGATGAGGGGGAATCCACATGTGTCATGTACTTGTCTTGTTAGAAACGCCTTAAATCACCTGGTCTTAATCAATCTCCCACCATGTTATGAGAATTTGATGGAAGAGGTTTCCATCCTCATGGATTATTACAATCCTTGGTCCTTCAATTTGGAGGCAAAATTATTTCTATAGATGTTGAAGTAGTCGATGATCCCCTCGATTATAACTTGTTTCTAGGGAAAATTTGGTTCTATGCTATGACTTTCATCGCCTCAATGATTTTTTGATGCATCTAATTCCCTCATCAAGGTAAAATTGTGACCATCGATCAATTAGATTACTGCACCCCCGACGCTCACACTCAAACTACCAACAACATTCATTTTCTAGGAGACTCAAAAATTACTTATGAAAGTGTTGTGGTAGGTATCTTGAAAGAATATTTTCTCATGGGTACCTTTCCTACACCTCTTCCTCCCACTATGCAACACATTACAATGGTAAATATGATTTCTACTATGGCACATCAATCCTTTGAATCATATGACCCATGGATCGTGCCTAGTCCCTTAGAATTTGATACATTAGGTGACACTATGCAACTTAGTCCTGCAGAGGTTGAATATGATGCCATTCAGTCTATATCTCCTTCACTGGATGACAAAAATATGCTGGCGAATACTACATATTCATTAACATCCTAGTTGGATTCCCTGTCCTCTTCTTTCGATTAAATCCTACATATTTTTCCATCAGATGAATCTATTATGCAAATGCTCAGTATCGAGGAGGCACCATGGAATGGAAACCACCATCGTTCATCCTTTCTTCCCAGTGTGGATGAAATAGAGAAATATATTTCCTCTATATTTCCTATCTATATTGTTGGCTCCCCCCAATATCCAATACTCACTCAGGATACCATCTCCGAGTGGAATTTGTGAAATATATCTCACACGATTATTGTCGACATATCCATTAAAGAAGGTATTGTGCAAAACATACAAGTAGGTGAAAATTGTTTTGTTGAAGAAGTTGAAACTTATACCGCCTTGTTTAAAGAATTTCACAACATCTTTGCCTGGAGATACGAAGAAATGCCAAGGATCAATCCATCGATTTTTGTGCATGAAATAAAAAATTATCGAGGAGTTAAACTTGTGAGACAGAGAATTCGCTCGGTTCATCCTTAAAAAACCAGGACAATCAAGGTATAATTCGAAAAAATATTAAAATATGGTTTTATTTATCCCATCCCTCTAACCTAATGGGTTTCCAACATCATTTCGGTCGCCAATAAATTTGTGTTTGTGTCGATTATCAGGATCTTAATAAGTTTTGTCCCAAGGAAAATTACCCTACACCCTTTATCGACCAAATTATCGATAGTTGCACCAAAAGTGTCATTTTCTATTTTATGGATGGATTTTCTGGATATAACTAGATCAAAATTTTACCAACTGATCAACACAAAACATCCTTCATCTACCCATGGGGGACTTTCACTTATCAGAAATTACCTTTTGGACTTAAAAATGTTGGAGCCACTTTTTAGTGGGCTATGTCGTATGCATTCCACAACATCAAAAATATCATTGAACCTTATCTCGATGACTTACCAGCTCACTCGACTCATCAACGAGACCATATTGGTCACCTAGGATCCATATTTCTTCGATGCAGGTTTTACAACATATGTTTGAAACCCCATAAATGTGTTTTTATTATTGAATCAAAGAGACTCCTTGGATTCATAGTCTCCAGAGATGGGATTAGGGTGGATCCCTTAAAAGTCAAAGCCATTCTCTCTTTACCCCCTCCCAACAACCTTACCCAACTACAAAGTTTGCAAGGGAAGGAAAAATTTCTTCGTCGTTTTATTTTCAATTATGTCGAAACACTGAAGGATTCCTGAGATTGTTGTAGAAAGATGCCCCTTTCATCTGGGATGCAACCACTCAACGCTCATTTGATGCTCTTAAACATGATTTAACAAATAAACATCTTTTTCACCCATTAAATTATGTGAAATATTATATCCTTTATTTGGTTTCCTCTACTTCCACTATTTCTATGGTGTTAGTACAGGAGGATGATGAATACGCTGAATATGTGATCTACTATTTAATTAAAATTCTATTAGGTCTCGATCTCTAGTATTGACATGTCGAAAAGTTGGCTTTGGTAGCAGTTATTGCCGTCCAAATATTTCACCACTCTATGATGTTACGCACTACCATGGTCATTGTAGACTCGAACCCCATGTACCGCATCTTGAATCATCAAGTAGTTGGGGGTAAATATTCGAAATGGATCATCATTCTCAAAGAATTCAATCTCGAGTGTGCCAAATCCAAGGCTAAGAAATTGTTGGTTTTTGCAAAATTAATTTTCGATCATCCCCATACTGATGAGGATACTGAGCCCAATGATTCCCTTCCCGATGAATCCTATTCCTCATTAGTACGTTTGATCCATGGTATGGATATATTAATATCTATCTCCTAACCCAACACTTTCTTCCTATCATTTCATGTGATGAACGACGTCACATTAGACAATATTCAAAGAACTAGCTTATCATTGGAGATACCTTGTACCATCGTGCCATTGATACTGTCTTAGAAAGTTGCTTAACCCATGAAGAGGTGGAAGAAGTTTTAAATGAATATCAACTTGGAGCATGTAGCAGTCATCTTTCTGGGATGGCTACATCCCAAAAACTTCTACATGCCAGTTATTTTTTTCCTTCCATATTCAAAGATTGCATTGAGGTTGTTAAAAAATGCCCACCCAGTCAAATATTTGAAAATAAAGCACGTACCCACCCATATGCACTTCATCCCATTGTCATCTTCGACCTCTTTTCAAAATGGGGCATCAATTTTATGAAATGTAAGCCTACCTCAGCTGGGGGGCATGGTTATATTATCATTGTCATTGATTATTTCACTAAATGGGCTGAGGCTATGCCTACATTCCTTAACGATGGACGAACTACTACACTTTTTGTGTTCAATCAAATCATTTCTCTATTTGGTGTCCCACAAGTTATTGTAACTGATCATGGATCCCATTTCTAGAACAAGATGATGGGTTATTTATGCACAAAGTTAGTTTTTCTCCATGACAACTCATCCCCCTACTACCCTCAATAAAATGGACAAGTTGAAGCCATAAACAAATTCCTAAAAACCATGCTTCAACGCATGGTGGGAGTGAAAAAAACCTCTTTTATTTTGTAGCTCTTCTCCACACTCTGGGATTATCGAATTTTAGTTAAAACAACAACTGGATTTACACCCTTCCAATTGGTATACGAGATAGAAGCAATATTAGTGATCGAATGTAAGATTCTTTCGTTGAAACTCACCGTAGAACTCCTACCCCATACTTATGTTGAAGAGGAATGATTCTTATATCTAACCAAGATGGATGAAACCCATCGTGATGCTTCTCTCATCAACGAGACATATTAAACATGCATAAAAAATCAATATGATAAGTCCATCCAACCTCGTTCTTTCACAGAAGGAGATCTATTCCTAGTCTATGATCAATATCATGACAAACTGGGGGCAAGAAAGTTAGAACCCATGTGGAACGAGCCATACATCACAGAACACATGCTACACAGAGGTGCCTACAAGTTAGTACACTATGATGGAATATCTCTTGGTGAGCCTCGAAATGGGATTTACCTCAAAAAGTACTATGCATAGAATATCTCACATGTGTTCTTTGTACATTATTGTACTATATTCTTTTAACATGGTGTGTATTTTATTTTGCATGCATGAGTTTTGCATTAGCTTCTTATACTTTTCTTTGTGTCTGAATGCATGGATGACATCATCCTTTCCCATCTATTTTAGGTTTTCCGATGGCAGTACTCGACATACCCATAATATTTCTTCTGTAGCTTGGATCATTTACCACTCTACCAAGTTAATGAATTCAGGAGGAATTTTCCTCGGATCTGCAACCAATAACGTTGTAGAGTATCATGTCATCATCAAAATTTCAACTAAATCCTCTTCTCTAGGTATATCTCAATTGATTATCAACCTTGATTCTCAAGTCATGACCTGTTGAGACCCAAAATTAACATCCCCACTACCCTATTATACTCCTCATCTATACCTTTTTGGCTTACCTAATCTTGGGTGAATGACAAGAACACTACCATTAGCCATTGATAAGGTCATAAGGTAAAGTGTGATTAATTCATGCATTTTGTGGTTTATTGAGCTAGGAAATTAAACATTTCATGTACTAATGCTTCAATTTTCCATGTATAATATTTGACCTATAGATAAATATAGCCTTCCTGTACCAGCTCAACTATCCGATACTTGTGCACCAAGACTGCCACTATCTGAATCCAGTAGTAAGCACATCCGATACTGAATCTCACCTGTTGCGATCTGGTACCAACGACTGTGGACTATCATGATCCGGTACCACAATTTGCGCAATGTCATGATCTGGTACCACCATTTGCGCATTGTCGTGATCCAGTACCATCTACCTGTCATGATCCGGTACTAATATAAAGAGCTGAATGTACCAAGTTTAGTCCAAATCACAACCAAGACAATTTTTGGATGTTTATTTTCTTTAGAAAGGCTATGTTAGAATAGTTTGTTGATTTCCTCATCCTCATGCACTTCGTGTCATGAGGATGAAGCTAAAAGATGTAACTGAATAATTAAAATTAACAATTGACTGATTTGCAAATCATTTCACCTCCTTGTGTTTCATGACTAAGACTGTTAAATAGTCGTGGCAAGGATGGTGGAAGTGCAAAGGGAGTTAGAATATTACAACATGTGAAGCAATATGTTATATTGCAGAACATATTCTGAGTGAAGATTAATAGAAGGACCTCATTTATCTCCATGTCTTGATTGTCTATGATTAAATGTGAGTTGAGTTGTTATCATAAGTTTGATTCTATGTTTGAAATTTCAATGAGAGTAATGTGTGGGTTGAAAGCAAGCTTACTGTAGACTCCATTCACTGACCTGTTGAAGCGGCAAGGGCCCACCACCCAACAAAGGTCAGCATCTTCGTAGATTAGTATTAGCATTTGTTTTTAATAGTGTAAATGTTAAGTTAGTTGAAGATTTAATTCTCTCAGATGATATCAGTACAACTTAGAGTAGGATTTCCATTATATGATTGCTTAGAGATCTTTACTCGCTCTGCTTTTGCATATGCTCTATTTTTATGAATTTGATTTTGTTTCATAGACATGAATGTTGGTAGCAGTAGTCAGACATATCTGAAAGAGAACTAGTGAAGTTCACAACAACACATTGTGAACCACATCATACTCAATATATTGACTGTTGAACTACCCATGCTATGTCTTGATGATTGATGTGTGATTTCCCTTTCAGAAGTGTGAATTGCATAGTTAGTTTTCTGGGTCAGATAGCTGAGTTGATCTATGAAACCAACTCCATATAATACTTGCATGTGCCATAATGGAGTAGATAGCCTCTCTGTGAAAGACAACCAAAGTGCATTTCAGTTTGCTATTTTGTTTTGTTTCCAGCATACATAATTTAGAATAGTTCTATACTCATGACATTAGAATTACCTTTCTTACTGGTGTCTTGTAACTCTATTGATTACGAATCTCGGATTGATAATTAATGAGTGCATTATACTAAACATATAAGCAACACAACATGGCCCATCAACTAAACCGTGAGTACATTGTTCATAACCTAGTTTTACTATGTCTCCATCTAAGGGTTCGTCATCTCGAAAGAGATTTTAAATTTCTAGAATACATACATATATCGAAAGAAATCAATATGATTATAGATTCATTAGTGAATTATATGTTAGATTGGTATATTTCTCTTAGATAAACATTTGAAACATGAATCATATGAACAAAAAAATCACATAAAACAAAAATACAACATAAGTAGTCACCGCAAAACTCGTTTATATATATAAGCTTGATAACAAAAGTTTTTTGTCAAAATAAATCATAACAAAGTACATAACGGGGAAAAACATGGGCCTTTATGGCCATAGAATCATCATAAAGACTAAAATGAATGGAGACTCTACTCATCCCCCTGCACCACATTGTGCTCTACATAGCACACTACCACTCTTGCCACCCATCATAGTGAATGGGTGAGACCTTCATAGACCCCAACGTTTTGTCTCTAAAGGTGTAGGGGCACATCGTGCATCCTCATGGAGGGAACACCCATGGTAAAAACAAGGAGGTTCCTCTCCACCTCTCAGAGCCCTCCTACCACGAAATCATTCTCTGCTTATGCCTAAGCATCTCCGCTACATCCTAATGTTGGCATCTCTGTCGGATGTGACACACCTCTGTTTGCATGATGAAACCAAAATGAATTAGATCCCTCATCGTACAACAAAAAATGTATAAAAAAACAAGAAAAATATTGTTAGAAGGTTATGATCTTTCGTACCTGATGCATCCTACTGTATACCCTTAGGAATCACTAAATCTACATTTCCCATGAAGTCCATCCCAGCATATGGAAAATCCTCGATCACCACCAGCTATCTCCTCCACCATGCAAAGAAGTTGGTAGTAAATATAAAGGCTGACGGTTCATTCCCCAACCTAAGGGAAAGACTAGTCCACTGCTCCATGTGGGGCTCAATCGTAGGGCATGCTATCAATGCAACCTGTGGTTGCATCTGTGGAACCCGCTCCAGGAAAAATGAGACCAATAAACATCCATACCAAAACTATTTTTTCCTACCCATTCTACATTTGAATATCCTATCCTTAATGTTCCTCAAAATTCCCGTGCTCCAGTTGAATAACCTAGGCTCCAAGCACTGAATGGCATAAGATATTTGGTACTTGGAAGTGAGATGATCACTTTTTCTTCTTGCCAATTTGGTGATAGAAAATAGGATGGATTGGAGAGATAAATCCATCACTTCTTTTATGACAATCCTCCCTCCTACCAAGTGTGACCCTTGTATGCAGTATTGGGAAACCTATGCCTATGTCGGTTGCGGAGTGGACCGATGTCCAGACAAAAGAATAGGAGATCCTCTCCTCAAGATCCCCATCAAGAAGTACACATAATCTATCTCGATCTTGAGCACATGTGGTCCTATTCAGATTGCTTGCTCATTATTACCCCATAAGCCGATCAAATATTCGAGCAACATAACTTCTTTCCTCATACTTTGGAGTTTGAAGTACTTAAGAAAGCCGCAATTTCGTAAGGCTGCCCTCACTTGAGGGTCTTGTAAAGAAGCGATGTCATAAAATTCATGATCACGTTATTTCCATTCAATCATGATTGGATATGAGTAAAACCTACAAATTCATCAATTAATCATCATTAGCTAAGTTTTTAAAGAAAACTTTCCCCTTTTTCCAGCCTAAAATTCATTTTTTTTTAATTTTTTGCACGTAACACTCTCTTAAAGGAGAAAACGGAGCATTAGAGCTCCCTCAATGGACATACTAGGGCATTGAAATCGTGATATATTCTCCCCTCAATTACTTGAGGGAGCCCTGATCCAGTTCAGCACCATAGGGCTTCCCAAAGAGCCTAAGCACATAAATTAGGGGCTGAAATGCAATAAAAAAACATGGAAATGAATAAGGAGGAGGAAAGAACCAACCTAATTTGGACGGTTTCGAAAATGGTCACCCACAAATCTCACAATCAACGCCTGAAAAAACACTCCAAAGAGGAAAAAACTCAAAGAGGGAAAGAGAATAGTAAAACAAAGGTGAAAATTATTTCTTGCCCTAATTTCATATTTGATATGTTTTGAACATGATACGTGTTTTAACATCCACACTGAACACTTGGATAATCCACTAAAACCTTCGCATTGGACCAATCCTATGAGTCTTTCCACTTCGTTGACCCATCAAAAGAATGCATTATGTTTTGGTCCATTCTTCATTTATGTTTCCAAGTCACACACCGTGCCTCAGTGTTCAAGGGAAGTTTCTGCCTCAAAAGTCAACCATCTACAAAATTACCAGTCTCCATACCCATGTCATTCTGTGTTCATCTGCTATATCTTATCACTTTCTTCAAACAAATTTTTTGTTTTCTGATGGGGGATAAATCAATGCCCTCCTTTGACAAGTATTTTCCTGTCGACTTCAACAAATTATCTGAGAAATAGACTTAGGAACACATCAGTACCTTGGTACCTGCATGCCTCAATGGAAAGCCTCCTTGCATTCAACAGTGGGTATTCATCAATGACCCCTGATTGAATGATTCCATGAATGGTTGAATTCAACTCATTTTTCACATTCACTAGACTATACTTTCAAAGTACCTTGAAAATCATCGGCATCAATGGTGATTTATCTTGTACTTGTTAACAGTATACCTCAATGACTAGTAATCAACTGATTTCTACCATGTTTGACATCAAAACGTCTATTCACATGTGTAAGATTCGTACTACATCGGGATTGGGATGAAGACCCTGGGTTGAGCATCCACTTTGCTATTTTCTCTTTCCAGGCTCTGAAGGAAGTCATTTGAGCATGTTGATATATATGTTGTCACATAGATCCACATTGTATTGGTATGTGGCTATGTTTTATCATCTCATAGCTCCACTATGTATTTTACGTGGCTACGATCAGTTCATGTCATAGAGGTATGGATCCACATTGTATCTATGGTGGCCATACCCTTAGTCAATATCATCATGGATCCATAGTGTATTTATTGGTGACCATACTTTGAGTCACTTATAATTTGAGCAATATAGGTATGCCCTCCTTAGTAATGGAACACATATTAACATTGTTTGATGGTTGTCTACAGTTTCTACTAGGCTTAATGACTCCATGCGCTTTCTTCAAAGAATCTACAAAGTGTTTCAGCCATCAACTTTCATCTTCTGACTTCAGACTTTGGGGGGCAATCCATTACACATAAAAATTCCTCACTTTGAAAATGTTACATTCTCATTGTCACAAGTGTCACACTTTTGTCTCAAGTGTCGTAAGTGTCGCATTCTCTTTCCATAAGTTTTGCATCGTGAAATACACCATGAAAACACTTGATACAACCCCTAAAACATGTTAGAAGAAGAAGCCCCATCATCATACAGTCAGAACACATGTTTTTATATGAGAATTTCTCATCTTGGAAACTTTTGGGAAGATCAATGCTCCCATGCTCATATATAGGGAGCACTAGTGCTCCTTTTCCATCTCACAGGGAGTGGTGTAGTGCTATGTTTCCCATTCTAAGGAAGCACCGAGTTGGTTGAGAAAATCTTGGAAGAAATCCCATTTTCTTCTAAAGAAAATTATGGATGGATAGAATATAACTGTTGGGATGCATATAAGGGGGATATCAAAACTATTGGAGCCATATCCTCAACTAATTCCAAATATAACCAATGTGGTTGAGCCTCTCAAATCCTATAAATGGAGGCATTCTCATGGTGAAGAACGAAGAAAAATATCATCAAAGCATTGTTATTTTGATTGTGGATCTTTTGAGAAAGGGTTGGATGAGGAGGACTTGCATAGGCTGCTGCAATGTCATATGAATATTGTAAGTTTCCTTTTGAATTTATCATTAATATACTTTTCATATTTCCTTCTAGTATGTGTTTACGTGTACTTATCTATTCTTGTCTTAATCTTCATAGATCAATTGATTTTGTCTAATCCATTAGAGTAGGAGATAGTCATTTGTCTCGTGTTCTCCATTATAGGTATTGTTTGAAACTCATGGATTGGAGCAGCTTGGAAAAACATCGAAAGTGAGGTACATCATACTCTCCCTCCTTCTCTCTTTTTTGATGGATAAAATCAATATATAAGAATGGGAGTGTCCAAAGGTAGTTTTCTATCTTGGTATATGGGTCTGTACTCTAAGGGAAAGTTCACTTGTCTGCGACGGAATATTTATGTAATAGGTACGAGGTCAAAGGGAATGAAATTTTGGTATGCAAATTGGAGAAGAGCTTGTATGGTGTATGTTGAAATAATGTAACTGCGAAGAGCATTCTTATTATTATTTTGTTATTGGATTAAATCTCCATTGTGGATTAATGATGTTGTTATTATTATTGGATTAAATCCCCAGTGAGGATTAATCATGTCATTATAATTATTATTGTTATTAGATTAATCCCCATTGAGGATTAATCATGTCGGTAATTGTATAAGGACCAAATCCCCTTTTGCGGATAGGTCATCGGACAATTACAAAGTGCAGAATAAGAATTCGGCCCCAACAGTTATAATGAAAGGGCCAGAATTAATTAAAGGTGGGTTTACCCACCTAGTGTGAGAGGTCGGCCCTGCCAGATGGTGACTCTTCACACGTGCCAAATTGATATAAATAAGAGGCTAGTGCCTCACTTCTAAGACACACTTCACTTTCTCATTCTCTTATGAGGCAAGCTGCAATTACAAGTTGAAGAGAGGAGAAGAAGGGTGGCGCATCTCTTGAGGAGGACTTTTCTGTATTGGTTTGAGTTATCTCTTGAACATTGTATAAGCTATTTACGATAAGG
>SNQJ01S0074744.1:0-29217 GCA_010110895.2 Picea sitchensis | reverse complement strand
TATATATTGTATTTTTAATAAAAAATGAGTGATAATTTTTTATGTAAAAATTAAAAAAAAAAGTATATATTCAATAAATTATATTACAATTTCTATTCCATTATAAAATGAAAATTCCATTTTTAAATGCTAAAACATGATACAAATAAAACCAAATATAAATGTGTATTTACATTACACTTAAGAATAAAAATACATTAAAAATGTACATACCATTTCTTACTCTTTATAAATTAATCTTTGATACTTCCCTTTTACCTCTTCTTCTTCTTGGCACCCCATCAAAGAAGCTCATAAAGTAATTTTGAGTCAAAAGAAAAAAAATAGAAAGACATCAACTACCACCAACTCCTTCTTGGAGAAAATGCATATATATATAATAAACTATAGTGGAACTGAAATTAAAACTATTGAATCCTTAGATTTTTTTAAATGAATAACCATTAAAAAATTTCTAACCTTTTCACTAAATAATCTTTATCCATAATAAAATTTTATCATCGATTTTAAGTAATGGTCATCCATTCTAAATAACTCCGAGATTGAGATGAGATCCTAATATGCGATGTGGAGATTCATATCCTAACATGTGAATGCAGTGCATATATACCACATTGCGATGTGGAGATTCATATCCTAACATGTGAATGCAGTGCATATATACCACATTGCGATGTGGAGATTCATATCCTAACATGTGAGTGCAATGCATATTTACCACATTGGTTTTGTAGAGTAAATACTTGATGCCTATTGTACACAGAAACATAACTTTAATAAATATTGTTTTTTCAAGTGTCTATTTAGAAATGTTTGCACTTGTTAAATTTGTGAATAATAAATATTGTTTTTTCAAGTGTCTATTTAGAAATGTTTGCACTTGTTAAATTTGTGAATCTAGTGCATATTTACCACATTGGTCTTTTGGCCTTATATAGTAAATACTCAAATGTCAGTTATATAATGTAAATACGTTTGTTAAATTTGTGAGGCATTTTGGAAAAAGTGCTATGTGAGATGGAGATATTAATATGCAATGTGTATTTGCCACATTGGTTATATAGTGGGATTTATTAAATTTTAGAAATCATTGTATTTGTTAAATTTGCAAATCAAATGGAGATATTAATATGCAATGTGTATTTGCCACATTGGTTTTATAGTGGTATTTATTATTTTTAGAAATCATTGCATTTGTTAAATTTGTAAATTAAATGTTTTTTTTTTTTAAATAAAAATTATATTATTTTGTTTTATCAGAAAACATACGTGTTTGAGTGTACATTATAGCGTGTTAATTGTTCTGCCACCGTAGTGGAAACCAGAACGCATGGACAAGACAACTGTTCATTGTTCCAAAACTTTAAGAAAAATCAACAACTGTTGACATACAGACATGGGGACTTGCCACCTGTTCTGCCACAAGCGTGGAAACCAGAACATGTGGTGGACTGAGTGCCCCGACCACTTATCGAACCTGAACCAGAGACTATGGTATGCAAAAATTGCAAAAACTTAGCCATTAAACCAGAGAAAAAACTTGTGAAAATGCTAAACATGGGGCGAACCCGGGCGTCCATCTTGACGGAGTTGGAAGATGAAAGGATGACAGCAAGTCGAGCATCGACTCTTCTCAAGCTCGCTTGATAGGGAATCATACAGGGTATCCAGACGCTTGTTGAAGATGCTCTGACAGTGCTGCTACTCTGCCAGGTCCTTTCTCATCTCAAAGATCAACACCAAGTGGTCTTCCATGAGTCTGGAAGAGCTGGGAGTTGGGTGACTTTGTTCAATAGCTTCATCATCATGAGCCTGGTCATCAACATGGTCTTCATCCATGGTAGCAGCAGGGAAGTCATTTGCAGCGGCAGAATCCATGACAAGGTCCTCGTCCATGGTGGTGGTTGAATTATCTCTCGAGTGATCCTATGGAGGTGAGACTTCTTCTTCCACTATGCAGCGCGTCATAACTGGCTCCTGAAAAGGAATGGTGGTGCAGGTGGAAAGTCGGCGCTCCAAGGCGGTTGACGATAGGAAAGGAAAAAATTCCTCCCAATTGGGCGAATTTTCTTCTTCCACCGGGCATTCGTCATGGAGACCCTCTATACTAGAAGGATGGGGCTTTGTTTGAGCCCGTTCAAACCAATTCTGACTAGAAGAGCCTGGATGGTCCCCACTTGGTATGAGATCTCGAGAGGCAAATCCCAGGAAGTTGTGTCTACCAAACCAAATGTAGTAGGTTGGTCCTCATTGGGGCTTGCCTCTTTCTCGTGGCATGGCTAAGCAGAGTACCAAGCAGACAGAAACACCAGCAGTGCGAGCTAAGTCATGGAGCAGAACATGAGAAATGATGTTGTGCATAGAGCCCAAGTGACCAATATAAAACTTCCCATGGGATGAAAAGACCAAGAGGACGGAGGATTTGATGGCTTTGGTATCCATTAGTGCAAGAGTAATGGCCATAACCAAAATTGTACTGATGTTGAGGAGCAGAGCATGGGTCTCCATTAAGGCCCAACACACTAAACCGTGGCACTCATTCAAACTAATCATTATGATTGGATAGGGGAGGAGGGTGGCGGCGAGGGGATTTAACTGCCCTCGTAATCGCTCCATCCGACGATGCGTGTGGCCCATGTGTCACCCCATCCGGGGAGAGGCAATCCTGTAGAGCCAATTCTTGGCACTGTTGTAGAAGTTGTGAATCTTGATGGTCCAAGGTATTAATGATGAGGAGCTCTTCCTGGGTGTTGACACCTTCATTTGCTAGTAGATATGCTACTTTTTTTGCCTCCCTTTAATGTGTGAGGGGATGATAGTGATGGGAGGAAGTAGTGAGGCTTGTAGAAGAGAGAGGGGACCTGTAAGGCACCAACTTGGTGTGATTTTTTCCGGGTCTGAACCTTGGATAAATTTTGTGACTAGAGAGATGATGATTTTGAGTCTCCTTTTACTATTAGGGGCTGAAATTTAAGGCTTAGAGATAGTTGGAGGCCTTTTATGAGGCCCCAAAGCTTGGTTGAGTTGTTCATATCATGCCCCAGAAAGCCATCTTTAAGGCACTTGATTTCCCCCGTGTTTTCTTTGATAAATTCTCCAAAACCTCCTAGTCCTGGATTACCCTTGGATGCTCCATCAAAATTTAACTTCCAAAACCCAGAGGGGGGGAACCTCCAGAAAGTGGAGCATTGTGTTGGAGGGGTAGGGGGATTGGAGAGAAGGAGAGGTGTCTTCAGGGTGATTTTCTTCCAGGTGGTGAAAATGTTGGATTCTGTAGGGGAATATGGGATGTCCTCTAGTGATCCAGGTGGATATCGGTGGCCACCCACCTTTTCCAACTGGCTCAAAATATTTTTCCACCAATTTTGGTATTTTACTATTTTTAACAATTTTTAACTTTCATGGCCATTTTGAGGGCCTAAATGAAGGATTTTCTAGATCAAACTTCTCAATAATAGCCAAAGGCTCTAATTGATCCCCCAAAATGAATATCCTCGACGATATGTTTCCAATGAGCTATTGTGCGCCCCAAACAGAGATCGTATGCAAAAGTTACTACCCCAGGAAGTTGATGTACTAACTTACCCAAATGAGGCCCACATGACTTTTGGCGCTTCATCTCCTAGGGTTAGGTTTTTTGGATGTCTAGGGTTTGTGACATTCTTGTTTATTGCAAGAAATGCCTTCAGAGCCTCATTGTAATCATATTCTTGTGAATGAGCGCAACCATCACATCGCTTCTCAAAGATAAGTCACCACCATTCCAACAAGCTTGTGTTCTGCTGCATTTTACAGTTTCATCTTATTTCCTTATTGAATAGAAAATCAATTTTACTGTATCAATGTTATTCATTGTTAAGCATCTTTTAATAATCTGTATTCATTTCATTCTTCTCATAACATCCAGATCATTGGTATCAGAGCGGTCTGCTCCTTGTCGTCTTAATGCATGTTCCCAATGAGGTCAGGGTACAAAGAATTGGGTCTCGAGCTTGTTTCTCTTGAGGAAAAAATCTCTTGCATGCCCAAGCGACCTCTCATGGCAAGAGAAAAGAAAGATGACGAGACATGATATCCTTTCAAAAAAATTCTTGAGGAATCCCTCACACAACAGAGGAAGGAGATGATGGATAGTTTCACGCAAATCCTTCAACGACTACCAACATGCGACGCATCTTCCTCGAGCAGAGGTGCCGCTCCCTTCAAGGTACAAATAAAATTTGATATTCCTATATTTTACGGTAAGATAGATGCAAATGTTGTAGACAAGTGGTTGAATCTACTAGAAGGGTATTTTTTTGTCCATAACTTTTTGAATAGAGAAACGATTATTTTTGCGCTCCTCAAAGCCATTCCCCATGTCAAAGATTGGTGGGAAACTTTCTGTGAGAAAAAGGAAACAGAGGAACCCTCATTATTTACAGTCACGACCACCTGGGAATCCTTCAAGGATGCTATTAAGGAACAATACTACCTTGTTGGAAGTTATGACGACTTGTATACCAAATGGACCACACTGTAGTAAGAAAGAGACTAAGCAGTGCCAGAGTTCACAAATATCTTCCATATCTTGCACACCAAGTTGGGTATCAAAGATTCAGAGCGGCATCTAGTGCTCAAGTATCACAGTGCTCTGCATAGATACATACAGACCGAAATTGAATTTTTGGAGATCTCGTCCCTGGGCGTGGCCTACCGATATGTCTTCAAAATCGAGCAGAAGCTCAAACAATAGATGCGGAAATTTGGGCCTAGGAACCCCTCACAGAAAAAGCCACGAAAGGGCGGCCCCAACCCACATAACAAAGGACAGAGAAAAGATGGAAAATATCAAGACGACTAGTCCAAGCCACAAGCAAATAAAGACATCGAAAAGACAAAGAAAGATACAGGGAAGTGGTGCGACTTCGATAAGAGCCCTTGGCATAACACTATTGATTGCCGCTCAAAGAAGTTGTTGATGGCCGAAGTGAAAACCTATGAATCAGATGCAAGTTCTAACTTTGAGTTAGAACTAGATAGGGGAAGAAGGAACATTGACGTGAAACCCAGTGCCACCATTGCTACCACCAAGCTCCAGCCTGGTGAACCAGACAAGTCAGAAGAAGGTGAGCACCTCTTCCATTCACAGATGTGGGTGAAAGGCACCCCGCTGCACTTCATCGTTGATAGCGGTAGCAAGAAGAACCTCATCTTAGTAGAGGTTGTCAAGCAGTTGGCCCTGCCGACAATGCCACACCCACAACCCTACACCATTGGATGGATCCGCCAAGGAAGCGATCTTTGCGTCAACCAATAGTGTCGACTGTCGTATGACATCAAGCCTTTCAAAGACGAGGTATTGTGTGATGTTTCTCCTCTCTAAGTTTTCAATGTTATTTTGGGCCAACCTTATTTATGGAAACATCATGTTGTATATGATTCTAGGCCTCGTAGTGTTATTATTACTTTGAATAGGAAATCATACAGGATACCTGAGGCAATCCCACCTAGTGTTATTTCCTTGATCTTTGCCAACCAATGAAAAAAGGTCGTCTCTCAGACCGAGAAATTTGTCTTCTTCGTGATTCTCTCTTAGAGTGAGAGAAATATTGCAGCCACATCCATGGCCTCCGCGGCCAATCTCTCCACACAAGAAAAGCAAGTGGATAAGATCGTGGAAGAATACTCAAATATATTCTCTTCTCCTACTGGGGTACCTCTGCACTACTAGGTCAAGCATCCCATCGATCTGACCCCAGGCGCATTGCTACCCAATGGGCCAATCTACCACTGCTCTCTATTAGAAAATGAGGAGATCAAGAGGTAGATCCAAGAACTGCTCCACAAGGGGCACATCTGTCCTATATCATCGCCTTGTGGGATCCCAATCGTGCTGGTGCAGAAGAAAGATGGGACCTAGCGACTCTGCATTGATTACTGGGCCCTGAATAAAATCACAGTCTGAAACTGGTACCCGATTCCCCGAATCAACGACCTCCTTGATCAGCTCACGAGGGAAAAATATGTCAATAATATTGATCTGAAGTCTGGCTACCACGAGGTCACAATAGAACAAACAGATGTATGGAAGACCACCTTCAAGTCAAAAGAAGGTCTTTTTGAATGGCTGGTCATGCCCTTTGGTTTGACAAATTATCCAACAACTTTTATGAGGATGATGGACGATATCCTACGAAATTTCACCAATACTTTTGTTGTGGTGTATCTGGATGACATCCTCATCTACAAAAAGACTTGGGTGAAACACTTGCAACATATTCAACAGGTTCTGCACACCCTGTGGCAGCACAAACTATATGCAAACTTGCAAAAATTCTCCTTTGGCATGGACATGGTCCATTACTTAGGCTACATCATTGATCAACATGGTGTGCATGTGGATCCAACCAAGATCTAGGTAATATGTGACTGGCCAGCCCCAACCACACTCACTGAACTTCAGAGCTTCTTGGGTCTCACCAATTTCTATCATAGGTTCGTGTTGGGATTATCTCATATCACATGGGACCTTAGCCAAGTAACTAAGGGTGGTGGTAAGGAAAAAATTGTGTGGGGCTTGTCCCAACAACAAGCCTTTGAGGACTTGAAGAATTGTTTGTTCTCATCCCAGGTACTTTCATTATTGGACGTGCAACACCCCTTTGATATCGAGACAGATGCTTCATACCATGTTGTGGGCATCGTTCTCACTCAACACGACCACGTTGTGGCATATCATAGTGAGACACTATCAGATGCTGTCCATAAGTACCCTACTTACAACAAAGAAATGTACTCCATTGTGAAAGCCTGCCGTTAGTGGAGACATTACATTCTTGGGAATGAGATAGTCATCCACACTGATCACAAGCCACTACAGTTCATGTAGACCCAAGGAAAATTGCAGAATGACCACCATCAAAATTGGTCCACATACTTACAACAATTCCACCTCAACATCAAGTATAAAACAAGAATCACCAACCGGGTTTCTGATTAACTTAGTCGACCTCCAATCGCGACACTCACCACGGTGCTAGAATATTGTGGCCACGAGACCTCTGGATGGCCCCACCTCTATGAGACAGACCTTGACTTCTCCACCACCTAGCAAACGTTGGGCGCCAACTCAATGGTCACTAATTTCCATCTTCAGGACGGGTTGTTGTGTCAGATGGGCCATCTTTGCGTTCCATCAAGTGAGCGGGCGAAGCTGATTTGGGAAGCTTACTACAGTTGGGTGGCAGGACACTTTGGCGTTGAAAAGACAGTGGAAGTGCTACAAAAACATTTCCACTGGCCAAAACTTCGACAGGATGTCAACAAGTATATCAAGTCCTGCAGTGCCTGTGATATTTCCAAACCGACCACAAATAAATAGGGCTGATACACCCCTATTCCTACTCCTAACAGGTCATGGGAATCCATCTCAATGGACTACATGTTGGGCCTCTTGTCCACCAAGAGGGGAAATGACTTTGTTTTTGTGGTTGTTGATCTCTTTTCCAAGATGGTGATTCTAGCCGCATGCAATAAGAACATCACAACATAAGCCACTGCCAAGCTCTTCTTTGAATGAGTATGGGTACACTTTGGGATCCCACAAAGTATTATCTCAGACCATGACACTCAGTTCCTCAACACATTCTGGTCGAGCCTCTGGTCACTGTTGGATACCAAGTTCACCAAATCCACTACCTTCCACCCTGAGACAGATGGCCAAATTGAGGTCGTCAATCGGATGATCGTACATATCATACGCATGTACAATTAAAAACACCCCCACACATGGGATGAGAGTCTTCCCTATGTCCAACATAGCTACAACCGATCCCTACATAGCTCAACTGACCACAACCCCTTTCAGGTGGGGTTGGGATTCCAACCATTGGCCTGCCCCATGGATGTTGCACTACCCCTGGCGACCACCTCAACCGACTCATCCATTGCTCCACCAAAAGCTGACAAATCCACAAGGTTCATTGAGTGGATCCAACACATCCGCCAATAGGTTCAAGATATTCTACAAAAGTCTAATGCCAATTACAAGCAGCGCCATGATCAACATTGAGTGCCACATAAGTTTCACGTGGGCGACAAAGTTTTGTTGCACTTGCAGAAAGAACGCCTTACAGGGCCCCATCAGAATATTCACCCAGTTCGTTATGGGTCGTACACCATCACCAAGGCTATGGGTGACAATTCTTTTGAGCTCAACATTCCCCCTTTCCTTGGCTTGCACCCAGTCTTCAACGTGGCTCTCCTTCGGCCATATTTCCCACCATTATTGGACACCTCAAAGATAACAGAGAAGCTGACACCAACAGAGCTCAAACTTGACTACATGCAACATGCATCCAATGATCAAATTGTGGACACACAGATCAAGGGCACTCAACAACAAAGGATCCAACTTTATCGAGTCGTCAAAGCAGGGCAACTCCTACACTAAGGGAAGTGGCTCACCTGGGGCCAAATTCAGTAGAAATTTCCTCATCTGATGGGGGAACTCAACGCATTGGAGACCATTTCTTCCTAAGGAGGGAGGATTGATCCAGGTGGATATTGGTGGCCACCCACCTTTTCCAACTAGCTCAAAATAGTTTTCTGTCAATTTTGGTAATTTACTATTTTTAGCAGTTTTTAACATCCAGGCCATTTTGAGGGCCTAAATGAAGGTTTTTAGGGATCGAGCTTCTGAATGATAGACAAAGGATCTTATTGATCCCCCAAAATGATTATCTCGATGATACATTTCCAACGATCTATCGTGCGCCCCAAACAGAAGTTGATGTACTAACTTACCCAAATGGGGCCCACATGACTTTTGGCGCTTCATCTCCTAGGGTTAGGTTTTTTTGATGTGTAGGGTTTGTGACATTCTATTTTATTGTAAAAAAGGCCTTCAGAGCCTCATTGTAATCATCTTCTTGCGAATGAGTGCAACTGTCACATCTCTTCTCAGAGATAAGACGCCACCATTCCAGCAAGCTTGTTTTCTGCTGCATTTTACAGTTTCAACTTATTTCCTTATTGAATGGAAAACCAATTTTACTGTATCTATGTTATTATGTGTTAAGCATCTTTTAATAATCTGGTTTCATTTTGTTCTGCTCATATAATCTGGATCATTTGGAGTCCAAAACTGAATTTGAATTGTTTCCCAAATGTTAGATGTAGTTTTGTACAAGACATTAGAGAGGCGAGAGGGTTGAGACTGGAAGATCCGCATGTTTCTCTCTTTCCAAAGCTGCCAAATGATAAGACCTGTCAATATTTTCTAGATTCTATTTAGAATCGGGCTTTTATAATCCTGAGAGCCCCAATTTCTTAAAGTACTTGGAATGTTGGTTTTTTCATGCTTTGTTTCCCTAATGATTGTTATGGCTTGGTCCCAGATCTGATTACTAGCCTAACATTGATTGAAGATATGTTCCATGGTTTCTTCCTGTTGGTTGCAAATATGGAATATGGAGGGTCCAATAAATCCCCTCTTCCTTAGGTTGTCCCAGGTGAGGAGTCTATTCTATACCAGGAGCCAGAGAAAGGTAGAGACCTTTGGCTAGAGACTAGTCTTCCAGATTATGTGCCAAATGTGATGTTTTTCTTGATCATTAAAGTTCTCTTGAATCTGATAGGCCTCCTTGATTGTTAAAGTACCCGTTGTGGAGTATCCCCAATGGAGGATGTCCTTGTGTTTGTTAATACAGATTTTCCTATTATCCATTGTTTCTTGCCAAGGTTGAATCTCTACATTGTCTGGTAAATGGAGATCTTGAGGTAGCATTTTCTAACTACGCCAGGGGGTGTTGTGCTGGGTGTTGAGCCATAGGTCTGCTACTTTGAGGTCTCTTAAATATGGAAGGTAGGTTTGGTAGGGGGAAAGTCTTTCTAGAGATTGAAAGGGAGGGAGTTGCTACCAAGCATCTGTCCAGAACTAAGCACTTCGTCCATTTCTTACTTTCCAGAAAGCGTGTTTTTGAATGAGTGGGTGATTGTACCAGGATGCATTCCAAATGTTAGAGCCTTGGATCTGATTGTTGAGCCTTATGAATTCCTCTTGTTGTAGACCACAAGTGTATTTTTTCCTCCAAAGTCGCGCCTAGAGTTCATGAGGATATTTGAGTCACTGTCACCATATTTTCGCTCCCATGACACTGTTAAGTTTCCCAAGATCATGGAGCCCTAAGCCCCCTAGGGATTTGGGTTTGCATAGCTTATCCCAACTAACCAAGGCCCAAGTTTTTCCCTATTTGTGGCCGTGCCAGAGTAATTTCTTGTGAAGATTCCTTATGGTTTTTATGACATTTTCTGGGGCTGCCAGAGTTGAAAACATGTAGGCCGGGATGGATTGAAGCACCGATTTCAGGAGGACAAGACTCGTAGGGAGGTTAAGGGTTATGAAATTCCAGGAGCTGAGACGATTGGAGATTGAGAGGATAAGGGAATTCTAGGAGGTATTATGATCTACTAAGTCTGTGAGGGGTAAGACAAGGTATTTGGACAGAAGGGAGCACCGGGGGATGTCATGGAGACATGAGATGTTTCATTGAACTGTCGCTGGCATGTTGAAGAAGAAGAGATATGATTTCTCCAAATTAAAGTTGGTTCCAGACGCCTCACTAAAATATGAGATTACAGTGTGAAGTTTATCGGATTCCCTGACAGTGGGGGTGTTCAGGAGCAAGGTATCGTCAACAAATTGGTTGTGGGAGGCTGTCGGTTGGAGCACATGTATAGAGAGACCTTGTAAAGTTCCATTAGCAATTCAGGCAGATAAATACCACCCTAACCCTTCTGCCATGATCACAAAGAGGAAAGGTGAGAGTGGGTCTCCTTGGCATATGCCTCGAGAGGGGGAGAAGGGCTTAGAGGGGACCCCATTAACTAATATGGAGAAAAAGGCGAAGAGGTGAGTTTCATGATCCATTATATCCAATCCGTACTAAACCCAAAGGCTAATAGGAAAAAATGCATGTATTTCCAACTTAGTTGATCAAAATCTTTAAAGAGATCAAGTTTTATGAGCATACCTGGAGTGCGGGTAGTCTTGAGCGAGTGGATGATTTCATGCACCAGAATTACACTGTCCATGATGTGTCACCTCTCCACATATCCTGACTGGTCCTTGGAAATGATACAAGGGAGTATGGGTTTGATCCCAAGAGCTATGAATTTTGTTATGATCTTGTAGATGAAATTACATAGCGCAATCGACTGAAACTGCTTTGGATTGGTAACACGCTCTTCTTTAGGGATCAAAGTGAGGAAAGTGGCGTTAAGAGATAATAGTACTTTCTTTGAGGCTTTGGATTCCTCCACTAGTGCACAAACCTCTTCTCGAACCAACAACCAATTCATGGTGAAGCCATCCAGCCCAAGGGCCTTACCCGATGGCATTTCCTTGATGGACTAGTCCACTTCTTCTTGCGTGATTGNACTCTGTGGTGATGAGGGTAGGGATATGCTGAGTGATTCTTCTGATGGTTGGTGTTCTATCCAAAGGGGGTTCTAAGATAAGTTCTTTGTAGTAGCTTACTAGCTCTTCTTCAATGTTTGTATGGTCCATAAGAGTGTTACCCTGTGAATCCTCAAGATTTGTAATGTGATTGATGTGTCGTTTGTGGATCATGGAGAGGTTGAAGAACTCTGTGTTTTTCTCTCCCTCTTTAAGCCATTGAACCCGAGATTTCTGCCTCCAAAAGATCTCCTCCTGTTTGTGTCTTTCCGCAAGTTGTTTTTTTAGAGTTGTTTACTCCTGTAGCAAGGCTTCCGATTAGCCTGAGACCATGGACTCTTTCTGAACCTACTCCAGACGTTGTTTTAGTTCCTTTTTTGCAAGGAAAATGTCCCGAAAAATAGTTTTGTTCCAGTCCCTTAGATGATGTTTGAAATTCTTCAAGTGCTCTTGGAATTTGTACATCTGCGTTCCATGTTCAATTTTTGCATTGGCCCACCAGCTTCAAGAAATTTTTGAGAAGTCCGAGTGGGTTAACCAAAAATTCTCAAAGCGGAAGGGTTTGAACTTTGGTGTTGCCACTGTCTCTACCCAAAGTTGGACTAGCCAGTGATCTGAACCGACCTTTGGTAGGATGTCTGCTTCAATAATTGTGCCCTCATCATTATGTTCTCTGAAATTAGAAAGCGATCTAGGCGACTTGCAATGTGTTGAGTCCCTGCTTGCTTGTTGGTCCAAGTGTATGGGCCATTCCTTGTCTCTATATCTATTAGGTTAAAGCTGTCTATAAGGCATCAAAACTTATTGTTGTCATGTTCCAGGCATTTTAGACCCCCACGTTTTTCCTCTAGGGTGGGGATGATGTTGAAATATCTTCCCAATATCCATCATTCTTGTCCTCATAGTGTGTTGATGTAGGCCAGACTGTCTATGAAGTGATATTTTTCTTGGTTGAGCTAAGGGTCGTAGGCATTCACTATGACTCATGCTTTGCTAGACCCTATTAATCTATAATTATCCGTAAGTGTTCCCACTGTTGAATAGGTGAGTTTCAGGATGATGGTGGTTGGATTCCAGAGGATGGATAATCCCCCTGTTTCCCCTTTGGAGTCTATGTATGTGAAGTTGCAATGCCTCCAACATCTTCTAAAAGTTTCAGGGGATCATCTCTGTATCCCGACCCGATTCCACTTCATGGTTGTTGTATCCCCTTCCTTTTACTTCATCCTAGCTAGTCGTTGTATCCTTTTCCATTCCACTTCACCTGTGTTGTCGCATACATAGGGGTTTTCATAATTCTTTGTTATTGATCTAGTATTTTTAGGGTGGGCGGTAGAGTCGGACCTACCAGAGAAGCTTATACGTCTCGGGCGACTCGCTTCACTCAAAGAATTCTCTCCCTCGACCTTCCATCAATCGCTACTATACTACCTGCACTTTTAGTTTCCTAAAGTTGTAAGATATTAGGGTTTTTTTATTTAACACAGTTTCGAAAGATCCTTTGCTTGGATATTCCATTGATACCTCTAATATTCCAAGTGATGATATTCATCATATTTAATTGCGGAGGGGTGGAAAAATCCTTTTGAGAGGCATTGTATTTTCCCTGAGTTAATCATGAAGTTTCCAACCTATTTGATTAGTTTTTGTGTCGTCTTACGCCCCCATCTCTTTCTCTCTTTCTGGTTGCACTTGGGATCTGGGTCGGGCTCTAGGTGTACACCAAGTCGTGAGGTGGCTCCTATAGTGGAGTCAATGAATACTTTGTGGACTTTCCTGATTGTTCCACTGGAATGGATTGTAGTTCTTTTCGGTTGAAGGGGTCCTCCAACTTATCTAGGTCAATGTCTGCGAGCTCCTTTTCATCTATTTGAATTATGATGTCATCGTTGTTAGGACCCTGAAATGCCCTTTTTCACTACACCTTTTGATCATTCAACCCTCTCATTTCCTAAGCTAAATGACTACTATAATGAGCACTAAGACCCTTTTTCCCAAGGTACAAACTATTCATCTTGCTTTTATGTTTTCATTTACTTACATGTTTGATTGAATACGATCACATATTTTACCCATGAAATAATTCAACTAATGATCAAAATGATAAAACAACCCATTTCGAGAATTGGGTCATTGTTGTCACAACTATGCGCAATTCCTGGGAGCTGTTACAGGATTGCTGCAACGAATTCCCATCAATCCTGGAAGCTGTTACAAGACTTTTGCAACAAACGACCATCAATCCTGGAAGTTGTTACACAACTGCTATGACAGAAGCCTATTAATCTCGGAAGTTGTTACAACAGACAACACCAGTCCTGTTGCGATATGACTGCTACAACACCTGTTGATTAGAATGCTGGCTCACGATGTTGATGAAGGAGAAATCAAGATTTGATATTTATGATATCTAATGAACAACCTGAGAATCGTGGGATTCTCAAGACTGCTCTATTTCTGAACACTGATTGACTCTGACTTTAAATAGCAGAGATTTTGTAATGTTAAGGTTGTTATACTTTTTGGCTTGAACAGAAGAAAGGAACGATTATTGTACTCAAACATCTTTATGGCAATTGAATGAAGAACTGGATTGAATTTCTTTAGCATTCTGTGATCTATCTCTTTGAGTGGATTCAATGAGAAGGAAGGGGCCCACCTTCTTCACCGATTCCCCTCTATTTTGAATTCTAGATTTAGTCTTTTTCATTGCAATTGGTTTAACTATTAGATGTTTCTGAATGCAACTGTTGTTATAGTTTAGTCCCTTCCTGATAAATGCGCATAAATTGTCTCATGAGAATTAGAAGTCAGTTGCTGAGCATGGTTGGAGAGTTACTTTTCCTTTTTCTGCATTAAGTTTAAATCTTGTTTTGGAGAATTAAAAGTGTGAAGTAGCTTCTTGCAATAAGTAGATTTCCCTTTAGCAATAGAATATAATTTCTTTCTGCAAAAGTAAATTAGAAAGTTAGATTAAGGTAGGCAATTCATGGTTTTTATAGATTCATCAGTTTAGATTTCAATTATGACTTTAAGCTTGTAGCACTCCAGCTGTATCAACACAATTGTGTCAGAAATATTGTTTGTTTGTTTTTGTTAGAAGAAATTCCCTACTACAATGAGATTAGAGAGGCTTCCATAATCTAGCATAGACTGTGCAGAATTATCTTGAAATAACAGACTTCCCTGGGTTGACAATTTATATTGAACACTTTGATTTTCCATTTAATTAGACAATTAAAGTGCCCAACAACCATCATCCTGGTCTGGGATTGTTCCTGGTGTTGTGTAAGCTTGGGGATTATGGCATGAGATTTGTTATAATACTAGCTCAAGGGTTTGCTTGTCCTTACCGGTTCCTTTGCCTGGTGCCTTTGTTTTATGAGGGTTTTCCACCTCCTCTGAATCCAGTAACTTGCTAAGAGCATCAAAGGATTTTTTGGTTGGGATTTTCTTGTTACCTATCTGCATTTCTTTTTTTGATGTGTGCTTCTTGTGCCCTTGCACCTGGGTGAAACCATCTTGTTGTGTTTCCTCTGCTGTTGGCCGTGTTGGTGCATTGAGGGGGTAGTCTCTGAAGAGATGCCCATGTTCATGGAATTTACAACATCTGAAGAGGATGTGCTCATAGTCTATGGTCTATGTACATTCTTTGTCCTAATACTCTATGGTAACAGATCCTGGTAGGGATTTTGAGATGTTCATGTAAACGTAGATTCGAGCATAGGACGTGTATTTTTGCTGCTTCGTGGCCTCTGAAGATTTGACACATCTGCCCAGCGTGTTTCCTATGCCTGTCAATATTTCCTCTAGCCAAAAATCCTGGGGTAGGGAATACAGATGTATCCAAACAAGGGCATAGGAAAATTCTTCCTTCTCCGGGCAGAAGCGATCTGTCCAGAACCGCAGATATAAACTCGTCGAGTTGTATAAGTATGGACCATTTTCAAAAACATTGTACTTCTCCTCCAAGCTGTAGAATATGATTGTGAAGAATACTTTTGAGCTTAGTTGTAGTTCATAGTCCCCTTTCGAGTTCCACCATTTCTTGATCCATTTTATGAGATCCTTCTCGGATGGCTAGATCCCTAAAATTTGTTTTATTAGAGCATGATATTTCATAAATTGCGTATGTTATCCTACCCTTATGGATTTTATTACATATTTCAGAGCTATTGGTGCTTTTGGTATGCATTTACTTGGTACCCAATTTCGAGATGCCTTTGGATGCGACGACTCGACTTCCATATCCATACTTTTCCCATTGATTTGTTCTTCTTGCACCAAGTGCTCTCTGAGGTGCGACGATGGTTCAAAGGAGGGTTGTCTAGCTCTGATGCCATCCATTTCATTTTCCACAACGTTCCTGTATGAGGGGTTTTTCACCGCTCCGTCTGAGGTCATGCTCCACAGGCAGGACCAGCCTGGATCGCAGGTACAGTGTTGTGTTGTTTGGTGCAAAGGAGGGCCTGACGTCGCAGTAGGCAGCGCATGCAGTTTGTAGGAACCCTAAACCATGGAAACCCTAGTAGAGATCATCTTCTCCCAGTTATAAATCTATCAATTTTCAAATCAAATGTTAACATAATGACATAATTTGATATTAAAAAAGATGATAGTGGTAGAATATAAAAAATAGTACTTATATATACGATATATTTACCATTTAAAAAAATGATGGCCATGATGGTTAATGTTCACTGAGACCAAAATGGTTGTATAGACCTTAAGAAAGGTAAGAGATTACTTGGATTTATTTATAATGTTATTTCAATGTTATTCCAAGTGATGATAATCATCATATTTAATTGTCGTAGGGGGGGTGGGGTGGAAAAAGCCTTCTGAGAAGCATTGTATTTTCCCTGAGTTATTCATGAAGTTTCCAACCTCTTTGATTAGTTGTTGTGTGATCTTATGCCCCCATCTCTTTCTCTCTTTCTAGTTGCACTTGGGATCTGGGTCGGGCTCCAGGTGTACACCAAGTCGTGAGGTGGCTCCTGCAGTGGAGTCGATGAATACTTTGTGGACTTTCCTGATTGTTCCACTGGAATGGATTGTAGTTCTTTTTGGTTGAAGGAGTCCTCCAATGTATCTAGTTCAATGTCTGTGAGCTCCTTTTCATCTATCTGCATTATGAATTCACCGTCATCTTGGTCTGGGATTGTTCCTGGTGTTGTGTAAGCTTGGGTATTCTGGCCTAAGATTTATTATAATACTAGCTCAAGGGTTTGCTTGTCCTCACTGGTTCCTTTGCCTGGTGCCTTTGTTTTATGAGGGTTTTCCACCTCCTCTACATCCAGTAACTTTATAAGAGCGTCAAAGGAGTTGTTGGTTGGGAGTTGCTTGTTATCTATCTGCATTTCTTTTTTTGATGTGTGCTTCTTGCGCCCTTTCACATGGGTGAAACCATCTTGTTGTGTTTCCTCTTCTATTGACCGTGTTGGTGCATTGAGGGGGTAGTCTCTGAAGAGATGCCCATGTTCATGGAATTTCCAACATCTGAAGAGGATGTGATCATAGTCTATGGTCTGTGTACATTCTCGTCCTAATACTCTATGGTAACAGATCCTGGTAGGGATTTTGAGATGTTCATGTAAACGCAGATTCGAGCATAGGACGTGTATTTTCACTGCTTCGTGGCCTCTGAAGATTTGACACAGCTGCCCAGCGTGTTTCCTATGCTCGTCAATATTTCCTCTAGCCAGATTTCCTAGGGGAGGGAATACAGACATATCCAAACAAGGGCACATGAAAAGTCTTCCTTCTCTGAGCATAAGCGATTTGTCTAGAACCGCAAATATAGACCCGCTGAGTTGTAGAAGTATGGACCATTTTCAAAAACATTGTCCTTGTCCTCCAAGCTATAGAATATGATTGTGAAGAATCCTTTTGAGCTTAGTTGTAGTTCATAGTCCCCTTTTGAGTTCCACCAGTGCTTGATCCATTTTATGAGATCCTTCTCGGATGGCCAGATCCCTAAAACATTTCCTATTAGAGCATGATATTTCATAAATTGTGTATGTTCTCCTACCCTTATGGATTTTATTACATATTTCAGAGCTATTGGCGCTTGTGTTATGAATTTACCTGGTACCCAGTTCCGAGATGCCTTTGGATGCGACGACTCGGCTTCCATATCCATACTTTTCCCATTGATTTGTTCTTCTTTCACCAAGTTCTCTCTGAGGTGCGACGACGGTTCAACGGAGGGTTGTCTGGCTCTGATGCCATCCATCTCATTTTCTGCAGCGTTCCTGTATGAGGGTTTTTTCACCCCTTCGTTTGAGCTCATGCTCCACAGGCAGGACTGGCCAAGATCACGGGTACAGTGATGTGTTGTTTGATGCAAAGGAGGGCCTGACATTGCAGTAGGCAGTGCATGCAGTTTGCAGGAACCCTAAACTGTGGAAACCCTAGTAGAGCTCATCTTCTCCTAGTTATAAACCTATCAATTTTCAAATCAAATGTTAACATAATGACATAATTTGATATTAAAAAAGATAAAAGTGGTAGAATATAAAAAATAGTACTTATATATACGATATATTTACCATTTAAAAAAATGATGACCATGATGGTTAATGTTCACTGAGACCAAAATTGTTGTATAGACCTTAAGAAAGGTAAGAGATTACTTGGATTTATTTACAATGTTATTTCGATGCTAAAAAAGCATGAAGATAAGCATTCCAAGATCACTATAGTTTTGATGACTTAGAAGGTTAGGAAGGTCATTAGTATGACCAATATTTTGAAATTGAGAACTAATTTGTGTATACATGGGGCACTTCGAGAGAAAGTGCTTTTTGTAAGTTTTAAACCTGTGAAGTAAAGCAATGCATACAAATTCTTAAGTAAAACAAAAATTAATCAATGACTCATACACATAGTACACAAAGATTTACGCTGGAAACCCTTAACCAAGAGAAAAACATCCTTCCTTGGTGCCACACCTTTCAACTCTTCATTGTATTAATTTCACCAATTACCATACAATATATACAATGTTTTATGTATTTCGTAGCTACCAAAAACCTAATCCCTTAATCCAGGATTAATTTAGAAAAACGCTAAAAATAGAAAAAACTGCCCACACACACACATGCAAAAGAATATAACACAGTTGGGACCATCAGACGCAGTTGTTGAATCCGACACGCCCACACACATACATGCAAAAATTATAACACATACCCAATACTTTTCATATTCAACCCTCTTGGTGTCACAAAGGTGATAGATTCTTTCATTCCATGGTGTTTTGGGGATTGTCGAACGCCCAATCTCACTATGTAGCTCATGAAAATTAGTTCTTATTTTAGCAATATTGATTCTCTTTTTAACAGTAGTCAAAACATAGAGACACTTTTGATCTTCAAGAATAGGGTTAACCACCTTCTTTTAATATCTTAATTTTCTTTTGTCCTCTAATTCTTATCGCACCATAGATTCTCCTTAAATTTAGCTTGAAAAATATTTTTAATATCATCGGTATTCTGTAGAATAACATCTTCTTTTATTCCCCAATGATTTAGCCAAGACTTGGCATCATTATGCTATCCCTTCTTGAGTCATTGGTGATTTTGGCTAGATTCTAAAGCAATTTTGGGAAACTCTTGTCATCCATGTTGTTTATCTCATTCTTGTACATTAAATACCTAATCATAATTGTGCTCTCAATGAGGGAAAGACTCGCTTCTATTAGGAGGATATGATAGGGTGTATTTCCTTTAATTTTGAGATTATAAGTTGTAAAATTCTTTTGGATATGTTCTATCTTTCTCCAGGATTCTCGAGAGATACTGAATCCCCAAACTTCATGTCCATACAATATAACATGAGTGACAAGAGTCTCAAATATGATCTTTTTCTTATCCCATAGCCAAATTTCTACTAATTTGCAATTATTTTCAATCCTTTCTACCCTCCATTTATCCTTTTCTCAATGCTATAGTTCCAATTGAGCTTGTGATTAATATCGATTCTGAAATACGTATACAAAGACACTTCCTCCAAGATATTGTTGTCATATATGAAAATATTATAAGTGATCTTGTTGAAATTAATTATCATAACCTTCATTTTTGTCAATATTCATAGTCATTCTTGTACTAAAAATATTACATAACAATATTTATTTACTACATTAATTTTGTATTATAAAATAGATAGTGTTGCATATAGTACACCACTTTTTTTTAAATGTATAAACATTCTGTAATTACCATTCTAATATTTGATAAAATATTAAAATCATATTCTAATATAACATATTGATTGTGTAATGGCAAATAAGTATTTCATATTGATGATGTTTGAAATTAATGTTTATAAAGTATTTATTAAAATATCAAAACTGCAAAGTTTCCAATGAGATAGAGTATATTTAATATATTCAAAATGGACAATGTTATATAACTTGTTAAATAAATATAATATAAAAGAGTTTGAAAATTAAGTTGATGCTTTTATCAGGATTTGAATTTTAATAAATAAATTGTTCTAATCAAAGGTATATAACTTATATAACTTGTTAAATAAATATAATAATAGAAATAGGTTTAAAGGTATAAAACTTGTTAAATAAATACTAGTATACCCTCTAAGCGGGTGAATGGGAATGTTGAAGTGATTTGAGGGAAGTTTAATATTAATGTTGTTAATTGGGATTATAAAGATATTGCAATTAAAATGATTGTATTTGAAGTTAGTTCACTATATTTATGATGTTTGGCTCATGCCCCCAAGGCGTCTCGACAACATGGAATAGTTCACCACTCCATCCATTGAACAGACAAACAACGTTTGACATTGCAACCTCTTATCTTAACCCTTTGTCCCCACTTAAACAATGTGTCTACTACCATCAATAGGAAAAGACCTTACATGAAGCCCCTAAAGCGCCATATATCTTCCCTCCGTGAATGTCTCTAACTACATGTTTCTATTAATTAAAACTAACTTACTTAATTATTTTTAAAAGACATCCATGTTCTTCATGAAGTTGTTATTTTCTCAAAATTACTTAGTATACTAATTGGTTATGGATAGGTCATCCACATTATTGATAAAGCTATGCATTTTACTCAACATTGCTTAATAATAATAAYGTATTTATATGTAATAAAACTCACTAAAKCCACTTTAAGAATCAATGAGGGACAAGCCCYTATAATTTCAACATTCCTTTCATACCTAATTTTTTCTATGTGTCCAAAAGACTAATTGATTGATGTATTGTATGTAGTAAATATTAAGTTTACCTCCATAATAAAAGGGGACCCTCCAAGCATCGACTTGTCTCAATGAAGACAGTGGAGAATTAGGTGTGTCAGATATTGGAAGGATTGAATTATCTTCATAATCATAACCCTTGCATAATTCATAGAGATCGAAATTAAAACAATATATTCATGAATGGTAATACTGGTGTTCTGAATATCATGGATCTAGATTTTGCTACTATTGTGTCAAATGATCACACTGTACACTATCATTAGTACACTAGAATTCATGGCTCCAAAATTATTTGAAGAGGATTATAATCAACATGTATATGTTTATTCGTTTGGCATGTGGTTATTGGAGATGGTTACTCTGGAGATTCATTACAACAAGTGTCGTAATGTTTCTTAGATCAGTTAGAAGGTGATCTCTGGTATAAGGTATGCATCACTGCAAGAGGTTACTAATTAAAAATGAGACAATTTAATTAAAAATGTGTGATGCCAATGTCATCGAGGCCTTATGTTGTAGAGTTTTTGATGGACCATTTTTTTAGAGGACTCCAAGTGAGTAGCTAGTACATGTACATGCTAGACTCTCTACTCTTTATCAAAATGAACTTGTATAAGAATATTTTGTGTTTTGCTACAATTTTGTGTAGATATAATTTCTAGAGAAAAGAGTTAGAATTATGTACTAAATGTTAACCTAAAGTCTCAAGTATAAACTATATAAAAGAATGCATAGGATGACCAGATTCAAGAATATTACGTACATTTCTACATGATTAAGTAATCCAATATCAATAATATACATATTACATAAATTTATGAATCAGAAACTTTATGTATCCTCATAAATCTTACTCGAAATATTAAAATGATAAGATCCTACTTAAAAATTTATAGATGTACAATATTCCTGAGGAAAAAGTTATCATATAAGTTATCATGTACATAAATTTGAACCCTATGTGTATGGAATGTCTTTAAAACACTCAAAGAGAAATGCCTACCACCAAAACATGATATTTATTACTAATAAAAAATTGTGTTCTTCTTGATTTGAGCATTCAAACAATGCTTGCTTCCACAAGTGATTAAAGTGATGTTCCCCTTTCCAACATAATGCAGATTCCTTATCAGTGGCACATAGGTTTTAGAGGCTTATGAATACGTGTGATAGTGTGATTTAACTTCTTTCATGCATTAAAAAAAATGTCAATTGTTGTTGACAACGTAGGTGAAAGAGCATGCATAACGAGCCATTATCTAGCTTGTGATTCTTCTGCAATGTAGATTGGAATCAAAGGATGGATCATGGTTTTACTTTTGAGCATGGTTTTATCATGTTGTTAGGGTTTTGGGTTTCAAATACAAGAACAATAAAATTTAAATTGTTGATAAGAAGGTTTAACGAGATTCGATCTCGTGACCTTTGAGTTCGCTATACAGAGTAGAGAGTGGTTTGTACTGGCAGTGAAGAAGGGAAAAAAATTATTGAGATGTAGATGAGGTTTGAGTTTTGTCTTCAACTTTGAACACACCCACTTTGGTATTAATATATTCCTCGACATCACTTACACCATCCAGTTCATAACAATTGGCTTAGTTAAGATAATAAAAGGATCTTGGATTTCCCAACTTATATCTTTTAATATCCCGAAAACATCACAAGACAATTTGTAAGATGTGATTCATTGTATAATGACATTCAAATCAAATGAGTAGATATGATGGATGCTTCCAACATTGCACCAAGTCACCAAGTATTGGACCAAAATAGGAAGCATTGTCCATATAAAGTATCAGACAGATGATAACATACCTCAAGTGGAGCAACACAAAGTAGGTAAAAGAAATGATAGTTTTTTTTTGGATCTAAAACTTGACAGACACAATACCTTTCTAGAAGGTAGGTTCTCACAACAATTCTTGATATCCTTCCAATCTTGTTGAACTGAAGCTCCACAAATTTCCCAAAACTACTGTAAAAAAGAGGCATGATTTCCATGCTAGTCTAACACAAGAGATGGTGAAGATCCATAAGAAGTCCTATAGAATAGCAGGCCAATGGAAATACAATCTCCCATACCCCAATCCTCTCTATTGAAATTGCCTTTATCGTATTTTGTTTTCTTTTCGTGTAGTTTTCCATTTTTCTTTGTGTACTCCACTTGTGCATGAGTTTTATATGCATTTGTTATCCATTTGACACCTTTATTATTCTATATCCCACTCTTCAAACAATTTTCTTCAATTTGAGCTAAATGTTTTCTTTCTCTTTTTTAGCTCAACTCCATTGATTTTAACCGTATCCCTATCATTGTTTATCAGTGAAATTGTTTTCCTAGACAAAATCAATGTTCTCATTGCATCCGATTTTATTGGGTAAATAACATGTTTCATTGAGTTGTATCTTGTAATGGGCATTGTTTTTTACTCTTAGACAACTTGTTATCCGAGGTTTTTACACTTACTCGATTTGGTTCCATCTGTCTCTAGATATACTTTATGTCCATAGTTCAGATTTATAAAGGAGTATTGGGGTTATGAGCATTTGAAAAGGGGTGTGCAACATATGTCAGTCCTAAGCCTCTGTTATCTTGCATCTATTTTGTGGTAGGAAGATTGTGTTCCTCCCTCCTTACAGTGTTTTTCTTGTGCTTCATGTCTCACTTTAAATTCTCAATGAAATCTAGTCCCAAATATTTGTATTTTTGGGTTATTTCTAGTCGCTAGCCTTCAACATTAATTTATGCAAAAAAAAAACTGAAACACCACTAAATAATCTGATAGGTTGCATAGTATTGTAGTTGTTAGTATCACATCATTTACATACAACATTATTTGTATGATATTCTTCCTATGTCCATCCCTCTATCATCTTTCATGTTTATCCATTTCTCTAATTTATATATATAAATGCCCAATAATTTAAAATACAAAAGACAACTTTGTTTCACCTCACAATCATTGTTATGCTTTCCAAAATCCTTTACAAGACATGAGGGTCCTACACTTAAGATCTGGTTGCAATCAACATTAATGGACGTAACTTGATGGAACTGTAATTAGGTAAGGTTTTGAGACGTAATTAAAAAAGGGCGGGCTTCAAAGATTCTCAAACAAAATATAAAAACACCATTTACTTGAAAATTTAACCTAATTTTTTTTAATACCATTATTTTTAACATCTACAACTCAACTAACCTAACTAAAAAAATAACTTTAGTTTAAATATATTAAATATATAATTAAACTTTATTTTAAATATATTAAATATATAATTAATATTTCTTAGGTATATAATTAAAATATATTGATTTCCTATAAAAAAAAAACTCAAAGCATTAACATTATTATTTTTAATTATTAAGTAATACATAACTATAAGGTTTTCATTTTAATTATAAATTAAAAATGTTGATAATTAAGAAATAATCAAGCAAATGTAATTTATTATACAACCTGAATGGGCCTAATGGTTAAGAACAAGTGTTTCCTCCAAAGAGGTCACAAGTTCAAATCCACTCATATTGAATTTGTATCTTTTCTATACATTTTATAGCATATCACGGGATTTTATAGGATGAGTGACATGTATCATAGGTGCAAACTATATCAATTAAATTGAATTTTTATCATCTTCTATATAGGAAATGTATCACATAATTAATTTTTATTAATTAAAATTAAAAGATAATAAATTTTCAATGATCAAATTTAATTTATATTTGTAATTTTTAATATTTGTTAATTTTTGAAGGTATTGAGAATGTTATATAAAATTATATAAAATTAGTTTTTAAAGAGTTATAATTAGTTTATGCATCTATTTGAGGTAAAATAGATGTTAATAAAAGTATTCTCAACAATGATTGTAACATGGAAGAATTTTAAATACACATATGTTTTGGATCATGAGAACATAATATTCACATGCATAATATGCCATATTTTAGGACATTTACAAACTACTTGTCCACATGCTTGAACCAATTCACAGATATTTAGTAGTTTGGTAAATGTTTCACAAGGCCAGAGAGGTTTTACAATGCCATATGCAATTTGAAAATTTCATCACAACAAGATGCCAACAACTCAAAAGAAAAGTCCAGACTTGCAAAGAGTTACCCATCCCGCTGATAAACAACATATGATGAGGTCCAACATGGTTGATGGATCCATTCTAATGAATAACTTGAAAGATCATTAGGGTTCAACCAATTACCCATCTAAATCTCATTGTATCAACCATAAATTCTGCCAAAGATAGCTTGTGACAGTTTATAAATTCGAAAGCAATTTCTTCACAAGATTCAAAGTATATCTCCGTAACTTACCTTTCAAAATATTCTCACCACAAGAATTGTATTCTATCTTTCACATTACATGTACTATCAAATTGATGCATACCTACTTACCATTGGACATAGTCATTATAAAAAATACCAATTGATTTGGAATCCTTACCTTCTTTCTAGTTGTAGTCTGAACTCCAACTTTCTCGCCGTTAACTTTTGTAACTTGACCATCAACCATGCTATATCTCGATCTTCCACCCATACATGGTATCCTACTATAATATTCATTGTAGTTGCCTCCATTTAGCCAATATATGGAAGACTTGTGAGAAACATTTGTGAGAAACATTTTCAAAGGTTGCTGATGAAATTCTATAAAAGAACTTAAAATACCAGAAATGCATGTCAAGTCATGGAGTCCATACATTGATTGAATAAATTAAACTCAGTAAAGCATGGAGAATATGCTCTATGAATATAGAGGGAAAACCTTCACAATAACACAACATGCATAAAAAGACTAAAGAACTGATTTATAAATGGGACAAATATTTCACTCAACTTGTTGGCATTCATTTTTAATGTTCACGGATTCACATAGAAGTTTTATATAATAATCATTAATATGAAACAATTCAGAGTTCCTAGGAATATCTTGCCTCTGTTTTGTTGGTTTATAGGAGAATGCACTTCCTTCCACTTAAATGATACTACATTGTTTAAAAAAAATAATTGGTTCGATCCAATATTAACTAATTTGATGAGAAATTGTGTATTGCTTGGGTGAAGCATGGCAAACAATTATACAAAGGGACAAAAGATAATTTTCAATATCAGAATCATGTTGCATTATGTAATGAATAAGAAACACGTCACTAATTGGCCTTGAGTATTTTTCTATGATTGAAGCCTGATGGTGCATTTCCACAAATAACTGGAATGTAATTCAATCTAAGCTTCAACTTCTTCAATTTTCATAATCCAAACCCCCCAATGACCATCTTATTCTTTTCTTATTTATTTTTATATCTTTTTAATTATTGTTCACTTAGCATTTATTTTGGCTCGTAAAAGAGGAAACAAAATCTGCAATACAAAATTACCAAGGTTTTACTGAGCACATGTAATCGCTAGAATTCTAGGTCCAGTTACAAGAGAGTATATAGAACAATGGTCAATTGGGTTTAATTCAAGTGGTTGGGAGATATGATTGTTATCCTCCTTGGGTTCAATTCCTGGAAGTGACATGTTGAGCTCAATTCTTGTAAGTGACATGTTGAGCTCATAATGAGTATATTGTAGAGGAAGTACTTGGGCATTCCACGGGCCTAGTAAATAAGACATAGGAGATTAGCCCATGTTCCTTATGTTTAAAGATTGCATTTCCCTTGATCAAGAAACCAAAGATTCACTAGAAAAAATATCCACTTTTTTTCCACTAATAATGCCAGTGTTCCTTATGTTTAAAGATTGCATTTCCCTGGATCAAGAAACCAAAGATTCACTCGAAAAAGTATCCACTTTTTTCCACTAATAATGGGTTTGATCTAATCATCAAAGACCCTGCCATATAGTGAACCCATTATCCTACGAAGATTTTCTTACCATGCTAGCTCCTAATTAGGGTGGCCAAATCCAAATGTTGCAGAAAATGTTTGCCCTTTAATCCTGATAAACTGATAAAAATATACATAATTAATTTCCAACGTCTTGTACTTGAAACCCTGCAAATCTCTTATTTAAATAAGACTATTACCCATATTTGGCTATGGAGTATAATAATATATAATACACAATAATATTTTTATTTTTGAGGGATAAAAGAAAACATATTGCTTTCCCCACACCTCCCAAAATTTCAGTTGTTTATGAAACAAACTATTAGGAAATCCAATGACTCTTTCATCATCTCAACCTTCAGTTTTAGCTCTAATGCCACGAACAACATTGTTGAGGTTGCGAATTCTATCTCAGTGGCTTGTGCTCATGTTCAATCCATGTTAGACGCCAAGGATCTCCATGCCCAAATGCTCATCGATGGCAAGTTTAGCATACATAACGTTGTATCATGGACCGCGCTCATAAGCCTCTACATTAAGTATGACACCATCCAGGATGCTCGCCGAGTGTTTGAAAAAATACCCAAACAAAATATGTTCTCATGGAATGTAATGATCGCAAGGTATTTCTGGGGTAACTGCGAAGAACCCTTAAATATCTATTACCAAATGCGAAGAAAATGTTTACGGGTTAATCAATTCACTTTCCCCTGCTTAGTCAAGGCGTGCGGTCATTTGGGTTATCTGGAAGAGGGCATGACTATTCATGGTGACATAGAAACAAGTGAATTTGATGGAGATGTATTTATAGGGAATGCCCTTGTGGCCATGTATGCCAAGTGTGGAATTACAAAGGATGTGCGCAAAGTGTTCGACAAAATTTCTAAGAGGAATGTTATATTGTGGACTGCTCTGATTGCTGGGTATGTGCAGAATAATGAGGGTTGCAAGGTGTTGAAGGGTTTTCACCAAATGAATGTTTGTAGATGGAATTACACCAGAGTCCATCTCCATTGTGAGTCTTCTTCCGCTGTGTGCAGAGCTGCGATTAGTGGAGAAGGGTAAGGAAATCCATGGTTATTGGATGAGAAATAAATTTGATTGGGATTTTTCGGTGGGGAATGCTCTTGTGGACATGTATGCTAAATGTTGTTGTATAAAGGATGCGCGTTAAGTGTGGGAAATACATAACTATATTTTCCGACCTGGATTTGAATCTGATATTTTTTGGGGGAATGGTCTTATAGACATGTCCGAAAGAGACACCATCTTGTGGACTGCCATGAATGTGGAATGTGGTATGCATGGTTATGCTGAGTATGCCCTTATGTTATTTGAAAAAATGAAACAGACGGGAATGAAACCAAACAAATTTTATCTCCACTAGTCTTCTCTCAACATGTAGCCATGGAGGACTTGTGGATGAAGGTTTTTGATACTTTGATTGCATGTGTCAGGAGTACTACATCACTCTTGTTATTGAACATTACACTTGCAAAGTAGATATTCTCAACCGGGCCGGGCATCTGATTCAACATATGACTTGATAAAAAATATGCCTTTAGAACCAACACCTCAAAACCAAATTCTACGCCCGATCTCGCCGCAGAGATATCTGATTCCACCTGCTTTTGACAGAGGCAAATATGCGTGGAGGTAACTATATTTGCAGGCTTGGGGTGACGTCCCATGGAGATATTTGATTCCTCTTGCTTCTGGCAGAGGCAAATATGTGTGGATATAACTATATTTGCAGGCTTGCGGTGACGACCAACTACAGTGACCAGAATGAGGCCGTGGCATTAAGGGGTTGTTGTGCATTAATGGGAGGAGGTGGATAAGAAACACAAGTGGCAACTTTAAAAGAAATCTGATAAGATCCAATACAACACTAACAAAACCGAATAAGACACAAAATTTAAGGCAGTTTCAAAGGGATGGTTTTAGAAAACCTGTCAACCAGTCGATAGGTTTTCTACAAAACCTAACACTAAAATATGCCTTCGACATAATAATATAAATGGTTTTAAACATATATACTTTATTAAATAAATATAATATAAATGGTTTTTAGGATTTGAATTTTAATAAAAAAAATTGTCTAATCAAAGGTATATATATAACTTTTTAAATAAATATAATATAAAAAAATTTGGAAATTAAGTTGGATGCTTTTATCAATATGCTTTAAAAGATTTCAATCCTATTAAGAAACATGTTCAAGATGTTCTAGTCCAAGGCGTAGATTGTGTTATGAACCTTCAGGTAAAAAGAGATTCTAAAGTGTCATTTTACATGTTTAGAAATATTTTATATTTTAAACTAACATGTTAGAAAAGATACTTTAAACTAGGCAAGAAAAAGATTTTATGTATTTTATTTTCATTTTCTTTATTGTGTACTTTTAAGCTTCGACCACTCAGAAGAAGGTACATGTAATGATGATGTTACCTTTACGTTGAGTCGCCATAGTAATATATCTTTATTTTGTACTTTGCTCAAGGCCATTGGTATCATGAGTTTTTTTATCATTCTGACGGAGATATTTTCATTTATTGCCTCATTATTTTTGGTTTTATAATGCTTGGGTTTTCTTTAGGACTCTTTAACATGCTCGTTAAATATGGCTTACCACCCACAGTTTTTATAATGTTTATTATGTGCAAATTATTTCGATAATATTTTTT
>SNQJ01S0074743.1:12216-37246 GCA_010110895.2 Picea sitchensis | reverse complement strand
GACTCGTGCAAAGAATATAACACTTTCTAGTTGCAAAAATTAAGAAAAAATAATACTCCCTGCGATGCTCCTCTCACTGTTGTGAATGTCAGCTTATTTCCACGATCCTGGGTCCATCCTCCCACGTGAAACCACACCAAGCCCCAATCTGATAAAATTAGTCACCACAATTAATGATCCAACAATTTTAACATTAGTCACCGTAATTAACAATCCATTTGGTCATTTATGGGAGAAAATGATACATGCTTTCTCTTAAACCAAACTTCAGATCGATCACGATATTGTATATCACTGTAAGTGTGTTGATCAAGGGAAGCCTCACATTGATTGATGTACACTGCTGCATTAGATTAAGCCCAAAAACAATGATTACAACGCCGACAGCCTTAGAATAAGAGGTGAAAGGGTTAAACCAATCACTCAATAAATAAATGCATTTTACTCTATAAGAAAAATATAAAAAAAATTAGCAAAGGTAAAACTATGGAGAAATGGTAAAATTTACCGTCAAGAAAAATATAAAAGAATGTTAACTAATGTAAAACTTTGGATGAGTGATGAAATTTACGGTCAACCCCATTCTAATAGGTAGTCAATGCTCAAATTGATCACTATATACACTGTCGGGGCGACAGGTATAAAAATATGTAGTATATGAATAAAGCCAACAATAGTTCCTCTTACAAAAGTTATAGCATATACGCATAGTTAAAGGTGATAGAACTTTGTACAAAGTTATAGCTGTGATAAATTTGTAGTATATGATTAAAGTTAGAATGTTTCTCATTAAAAAAATTTGGTATGTTTGCTAAAATGTTTTAGTATATGAATAAAATCCCAATGGTGTGAAAATGTAAAAATGGGTAACACTTTTTGGAATAAAGTGTAAAGATGGATTGTAAATTCTCTTTTTGGCTAAGAAAAATATTAACGACATATCTCAGTAGAGAGTTTTAGTCGATACATAAAAAAAAATTGTCAAGATTTTTTTTTTCGGATGAGAAATTGAAATTTCATAACTCTTTGAAGAAAATCTTGGCCAAGAGTTTAGATTCTCCAAACAATTTGTCTTATTTTCATTCTTTTAAATGAGAAGCAAAGAACACCACTACCTCCACACACCTCTAATCCATTAGTTGTATGAATTTCTCATGCCCAAGACCCTATTTTTTCGGATTTACCCTGATGGTTAAGTTTTGTTTTGTTTAATGTGGTTTTACTGTTTTCCATTAAAACTTCATTGCTCTTTTCAAACAAGGTTGGGTGTATTCTGAGACAATTCATAGGGCTGGGAATGATGGTGAGGGTTTTAAGTCCTAATATTGTTACATTCAACACCCTTATTGATGAGATTTATAAGGCTACAAAGGTTTAAATGGCTATAGGGTTTCTACGAAAATGCAACATATGAAGCCTATTGTAATCTAGGGGTTTGCAAGCACATGTTGCATGTAGTCATTCACACATAGCAATATACAATAATACACTAATATATAGTCACACACATAGAGAAGAGAAGGAAGAGAACACAAAGTAATAGGGAGACCAACAATAAGCACTTTATTATGACAAAAACAACTGATAAGCCAACTTCTCTATTACATGGATGCACATATTTATACTCATGATTCTATTACAAGGTAGTTCTAACTGTCTAACTACTTGGGTCGGTCAACCCGACTAAGCGATCGACCAACTTATAGACTCAACTACATTCTCAGTCGATTTTACTTTCAATCTAGTCGACTGTCGGGTCTAGTCCACAAGGTCGATTGGCCCTTCCAACATCTCCCCCACACCCAATTCCTTCTTCGCCCAGAAGAAGAGGGAGATTTACATTTTACAATAAAGAAAGACCAACTTTTAGAATTTTGAAGAAATACCAACTTTACAAGATGATTTCATTTAGTTTGGATCCTTCATGGTGACTTGGATGACAAGGACTATGTTCTTCTGACTTGGACGACTCTAACTGCAAAAATTGCTCTATCTCCACTCTTGTTGGGTGTTTTTCACTGCTTTGGTGATATGCTTCCTGGAAGAATGATTCAGTCATTCCTCTTGCCTACAGGCCCTTATTGATCAAAACATCCAACCACTGTAACTCCCTTTCCATACATCTACTTTAGAGTTGAGCATTGACCAATTGGTGTGAAGGTGCCTTAGGTTGAATTGAGCAATATCATGGGTTGGGTGTGTTGATTTTGTGTTGTTGGAGAGAGGTCCTTCTCTCATTTGTGAAGACAAGTGAAGCTCTTCAAGTTTTGAGGACCTTATTAGAGAATTGGTTCCTCTCTAGGGAAATATCCATGCAAACAAATCAATTGTCATGATCCTCTAACCTGAGAAATTCTTAGACAACTACTCTTGCTCACTGATGAGTTTCTCCTTTTTCGCTTGCATTCCTTCTATATAAAAAATGGCACAAACCTTGAGTTTTTGGTACAAGAAAAAATAATGATTACGATCTATCTTGTATACTTTCTATGATATCATGTGGTCAACTGTCTTGTTGCGATGTTGGCCGACTCAACATGGCCTTGAAATTTTTTGTCAACTATTCCTACTAAAAACTGGATTTTGGTCAACACCTTGTTAGCCAATGTTGCAAATTTTTTTTGATAGCCGACTTCAAAAAATGGTCGGTCAAATGCTGAGAGATTTGATTAGTGCCATCTACAAGTGGTGTTGTGCTTAATGATGGTTGTTGTTGTGATGGTTCTTCTATTTGCATAGGTTGGTTAATCTGTTCTTTTGCTTGCATAGGTTGGTCAATTGGTTCTTGCACATGTTGGTCGACTTGTTGTTGTACTAGTTGATCAACTAGATCTTCTGGGATAACTTCTATCCTTGTACTAAGAGACACTCCTTTGTTAAATGTTTTAACAACATTTTTCTATCGATGCCCTTCCAACTAGTTTGACCCCTCAACTTATGTTGCATGTGTGGACGGTCTTGGAGATGGAATATTCAAATCATACGTGCTTGGACTGAAGAAATTGAAGCGTGGTATTCGATGAGAAGTTGGTGTAAATTGTGGTCGATGCATTGGTTGTTGTTGAATTTCACTGAAGGAAGTTTGATGGATATGAGGTGTCAATTTATGCAAATATTCTTCAAAATTGTGTCATTCATCGATTGATTATTGTACTTGCACCTCGAGTGAATTTATTTAGGTAAGGTAGTCAAGTTTGTCTACCAATGGAGTATTTTGTTGAGTCAGGATTATTTTTTTTCTCCATAAGCTGCACTTCCGTTATGACTTGGTTTAGGTGCTTTGTAGCATTCCCAACTTCCAACTGTGCCTTCTTTCCTTCCCTGAACCAATTTCATTCGTACCAGATGAGATGTTCTTTGACTTCATTTTCTTCTTTAATTTGTACTGATGGTGCCTTATGTGCCTGAGGGTTGGTCATTAGATCCCTTCTGCTTGTTAGATCTTGCAACAAGGTTTGATGCACTTTTAACTTATCATAAGTCGTGGAAAAATATTTCGGCTAGTTACTCAAAATGGTGTTCAAAGTCAATGCTTGATCCATGGCTATGTCTAGGTTCTATCATATGCCTTTGAATCTCTAATGCTCTGCCTGCAAAACTATTGATTTCTGGTTGACCTTAAGCTACTTATTTTCTTCTTGGAGCTGCTTGTTTTGCTCTTGCATTTGTTTGTGTTGTTCCTACAACTCTTTGTGCTCTTACTGCATTTTTCTGTTTTCCTCCTTGATTTGATTGTTCTCTTGTTTCACTTGGAGGTTCAAGTCGACCGACTATTGGATTAATTGTTTCATCGAGTCGAGCATGTTGACTTCAAAGCTGTCAGGGCTAATATTTAGTTTTTCTTGGGCTAGGTTGATGCATTCAGTCCAGGTGGATTTTTCTTTTTCTTTTCTAGCAAAAAATCTGCCTACAACTTGTATATATTTTCTCCATCTTATCTAAGCCTCCTTTGATACTTCATTGTACAAGTCAAGGATTTGGTTGTCCGGGGCACTTAATGGCTTAAAAATCACCTTCGTTGGGGTAGTTGGTTCTTGCTATGGTTAGAATGTCATATAAATCCCGCACTTATTTGGATTTCCTTGTTGCTTTTTCTTCTCAATATTTCTTTTATTCGACTTTGATGTTTGATTTGTCGGGTTCCGAGTCAGCTTCATGAATGCGGTCTATTCTCCTTGGTTGGTTGGGATGGTCTTGGTCGATTGTCTTTCAAATATTGATTTGATCATTTTGGTCGGTCCCGACTGTTCGGTTGATTCTCTTATAATGGTAAATCTTAATTTTCTCATTTTTCTGACTTGCTCGTTTGATTTTTCTAAGTCCCACTCGCTTTTCTTATTTTATTTCTTGCTTATCCAACTTTTGTAGTGACTATGGTAGAGAAATCAAAGAGGATGGAGAATATTGTTAGAAAAATATATTATGGCTAATTGAAAAGACAAAGATAATGAAAATAAAATGTTGACCATTGTGTGGTATAATGAATGGAGATGACAACGAGAGTGAATACATTCACAACAAAGTTTGCTCTAAATTGTACCAAACAAGCAACTTAATATATCTTACTTACGTGCTTAGTTTACATAGTTTGTTTTTATACATTTTGTATAGTAATATATTTATTTTATTCACAAAAAAATGATATATATATTGTTGTCAAATGTTAGAAGCTTTGAGTTTTAAAAGGGATTACAAGCTCCATGACCATAAAAGAGTTACAACTAGAATGTCCCAACTATAAATGATATGGAGATAAGCTTATTACATGACGAAACTAGGAGTATATACCCATAATCTTAGTATGTCTTGGTAGACCTCAATTCTTTTGATTTTCCAAAATCACCTAATAATTGGGAGTATTCCTTCTTAACAATATTCAACAACTCTCATTTTGAAGTGCTCTTTTTCATTGCATAATGGTTGGAAACTACTATTAGTATCCCATAGGTTGAGGAGAAAAAGGATGAATATGTGCAAGAATTTGTTGAACACCCATGGAGGGACAAATTCCTCAAATCCAAAGGGAAATGTTGATTCCCATTCTAAGATTGAAAGGATCATGTATTTTGCAACATATTTACCAATGTTACCTTTTTTTTTTTTTAACTATAATTCATCTCCCTTTTGTTGACTTAAGGGATGATGGTAGATGGAGAGACCAACATTTTATACTCCTATAGTGATGGTTTCCTTGCACAAGCAAGAAATAGTTTAAGGTTTTATTTCCCTTGTCAACCCCCCTCTATAGGGATGTCATGCATAGATGTTGATAACTTGTCTCCCTCATTGCTTTTTAGATTGCATCATTGATGAGTTCCACTAAAGGTTGATGCTTCTTCACTGCTTGAAACCAATTGAGCTTGTGTGTATTTTGATTTATGTGCTTCTACCCAAAGGGTATATGGGGGTTCTCGATACCCTTAAGGAAAAGGTTAATGTAAATATAATTACTATTTATTATGGTCATTATTTAGTAAATAGGTTTTTACTTTTTGTAAATAAAAGTACATTAAAATACTTTAGAATAATGAATAAATTAATGAGAAGTCAATGTGCAACTTCTTTCCCTCTTTACTTGTACAAAAGTAAGAAGACCTATTCTAAGTTTAATGAACAAATATTTAATAATTCACTCTTCCAATTGCATTGTTCTTTGTCTCTTCTCTTTTAGTTTAATTTTCTTATATGGTATGAAAGCCAACGTGAGAAGAAACCAATGTTGAAATCAATTGACGGCCATTGGGACTGGCTTGTCCAATGATGGCCTGAGGAACTGCATCAAAGAGTAGAGAGATTTGGATTCATAGGTTGTACAATTTTTAAAAGAATTGTGGTATAGATTTCATTCAATCATTGTACATTTTTTTATACTTAGCCACCATATGATTTTCTAAGAGCATTAAGCCATTGTGCGAATTTTAAATTTGTTGTACATTTTTTAAAAGGTATATATGGATTTATGACAAAAATAGCCTGATAGTCGTAAAGTGTTGCAAGAAATATGCACTATACAATTAAAAAAAATAAAATTATTATTATTATTTTTGTAGCAGGCGTACATAATAACTGATTTACAATTTTTAGCAGTGTCTTATAGTATTAATGAGCCATACAGACAATGTACATACACCATGTGAAGATATTTTTTTTATAAGCTATCATTGTTTCTTTGCTTTGTACATATTAGTTTTTAAGTTATTTTACCATTGGTGTAAGATGATGGCCAATTTGTCCAATATTATGCTTGAAGGTAGTTAAAAATTTAATGGTCAAAATTTCAATACATTGAAACAACATATGTTTTCTATGTTTGAGTACATGTGTTTAGACAAGTTGATTTTGGGAAAGGAAATCCAAGTTGATTTTTGGAAAGGAAATCTAGAGCGGAATTGATGAGATGCCCAAGAAAAATAGGATGTGAAGAATAGAGAGGCCATCATGCTCATTATACTCTTTGTCATAGATGAGATGCTTCTTGAGGTTCAAACTAGGGATGATGCATTCACCATTTGGTAGACTCTTGGGAATTTGCATGAAGCCTTTGATAAAGGTAGAGCCTTTTTCTTGAAGAATATTATGTTTTCTCTTAATATGGAAGAGCATGATTCTATCCTATAGAATTTATTTAATATTAAATATATTAGAGATTGGTTAAAGTCTATTGATAGGAAGGCGAAAGAGGAAGATCTTATTATCATGACTCTGAAGAGTTTGTCCCCCTCCTTTGAAAAAATTACTGGGATGTTGAATATTACTTCAAATGATGAGACATTGTTTGATCAACTTAGCAATAAGTTTTTGTAGAAAAATAGGTAGAGGAAGCAATTTGGAAATCATGGTGGTCATGGTACTTCAAAGGTAGCCCTAGCAACAAATTTTAAAGGAAAAGGAAAGGGTATCAAGACTACAAACGAGAAGAAAGAAAGCAATAAGGAAAATGATTCAAGTAATTTGAAAACCATAATGATTTTTAAATACTCTTATTGGGGAAAGCTTGGTCATAAAATAAAATTTTGTAGAAACAAATTGTGGGATGAAAAGCACAAGTTAGGGGCTAGTCAAACCAACCAAAAGTAGGCTAATGTGGTTGAACATGATGAAAAGGATGAGTTCTATGTTTTATGGCTATGAATAAGAAAGCCCATGTGAATGTGAGTGGTTGGTATATTAATTTAGGTGCTTCTTGTCATTTCACCTACATAAAAGATTAGTGTCTTAATTTTAAAGTAGATAAGACAAGTTAATATTATACGATTTTTGGTGGCAGAGAAGAATATAAAATTGTTGCAAAAGGAAATGTGTTACAATCAAGTTAGTTCTTGTTGTTCATTTTGGTTGGACTATTTTCCAAACGGATGTTAAGAGTGCCCTCTTCAATGTTCAATTGGCGGAAGAGGCTTATAAGTATCAACCTCAAGGTTTTAAGGTTCTCAGAAAAGAACATATAGTATGTAGATTAGTTAAGGATCTTTATGGTCTTAAATAAACACTAAGAGATTCTTACATCAAAACTGACAAACATTTGTAGGATCATGGATTTAGAAGAAACTTTTTTTATTCTAATATCTATGTCAAAAGCGAGGATGATAATGTGGTATTATTGGTGATATATGTGGATGACATCATCATTGCAAGTGGTGAAGTTGGGTCAATTACCAAGGTAAAATTTGAATTATGTTCCACTTTTGATGTGACAGATTTAGGTCTTCTACATTATTATTTAGGTGAATAAGTTTGGCATACTAACACATGTATTTTTGCTTCACAAGCTAAGTATGCCAAAGGTCGATTAGACAAATACAAGATGGTTGATTGTAAAAGTTCATCTACACCTATGGGTGAAGGGTTGAAACTTTGACTCAAAATCAACAAATGAGTCAACTTTTTAGGCAACTAGTGGAAACTATGATATATCTTACAATCACCAGACCGGATCTTAGCTTTACAGTCGGCTACAAATACAAGTTCACAACACATCTTAAAGTGGAGCATTAGACACCAACAAAAATGATTATACGAGGTATGTTAAATATACAATAGATTTTGGAATATTGTACTGTGAAAGTAACGCACTTCAATTAACTAGCTATATAGATTTTGATTGGGTAGGATTAGTGGATGATTAAAAATCAACAACTGGTTATGTATTTAGTCTTGGAACGGGCGCAGTTTCATGGGCTAGCAAGAAAAAACATGTTGTTTTTCTTTCTTCTACCGAGGAAAAATACAAGGTAGCAACAAAATGAGCATATAAGGTAGTTTGGCTTAGAAGAATACTTAGAAATTCAATGCTTGAGCAAACCAAGCCAACAATTATTTTTTGTGACAACTAGGGTGTTCTCAAATAAGCAAGGGATCCAATATTTCATGAGTGTAATTAATATTTATTATGATAATTCTTTAGTAAATAGTTTTTAACTTTAAGTAAATAAAAGCGCATTAAGTACTTTAGTACAATGAATAAATTAATGGGAAGTCAATATGCAACTTCTCCCCCCTTTCAATTGTATAAAATAAGTAGACCTATTATGAGTTGAATGAACAAATATTCGATGATTTTCTCTTCCAACTGTGTTGTACTCTCTCTTCCCTTCTAGTTTATTTTTCTAATACTTAAGACATGAGGTCACTAAGCATCCATAGGAAAAATAAAAATACACATTTGAAAGTAACTTATTCATTTTTCAATTTTTGCGTCCATATTTTATAAGTTAGCTTAATCCATATTTCTTTGAGTAACCATTTGCAAAATCTACTTTGATGGAGCCTTAACATATGTTGTAATATCCATTTTAGAGTTTCAATGGAGTTATAATGGAATTTCTCTATAACTTTTCTAATGAATGCCAAAATTAAAGAGTTAAAAGGCGGGTTAAAAAGCCTAACCTACATTAGTGTTGAAATAAAAGTCTTTAAGATTGAAGGGAAAATGACATACTAGAGTTTTTTCATACACAAGTCAACATGTTACTTCTTCATGAAGAGAGAAAGAGTAAAGATAAATGAAAATGTCTAAGAGTAAAAGTAAATAAACTCTTTACACATTTGAGTGCAATACATTTTCATAACAACATGAAATTAAAATATTACTACATTAAATTAATATATTGTGAATTACTACATTAAATTAATATATTATTATTATTGTGAATTACTACATTAAATTAATATATTGTGAAAAGAAAGAAAATTCCAATATCATATTTGATTTAAAACAAGATAATTATCCAATTATCTCACATTTCAATTTTACTCTATCAAGGTGATTCAATTTTCACAAAAATGTCCATCGAATATACTAAATTATATACTTTAATAATAATATAATTTTAATGACTTCAAAACCTTTAATATATTTTGAACCCTAGAATCTGCACACATAATGAAAAATCGTGAGCAAATCGTCATAAAATTATTCGCAAGGTTATTTCGTTATATTAGGCCTCGGTGGGACCCACTTTATCTTAACCAAAATCGAGTTCTTTCGTGATGCAGCACTGGGTTTGCATTGATTGAATTTTACTGCAAGATAAGCAAACAAGACAGGAAGAAAATATCGATAAAACCGCTATAGGTGCTTATCATGGTATTCGGTTGCTTATCATGGTGGTATTAGCTCGATTCGATGCCCTGCCCTGGCCTGGAGATGAAGTCGCTGACTGTTTTATGAAAGAATTAGAGAATGGATTCGAGGAGTCAATTTATTTTCGTTATATAAACTTTGGCATCGGCAGCGGTATCTGAAGACGAATCTAGAATAGAGAGAAAAAGCAAAGAGAAAAAAAAAATGAAATCGCAATATTTGTCTTTATATTTGTCTTTTTGCCTGAGAAAAAAGCTTTGGATTGGGCGGACCAGATGATTTTGGAGACAATCGACGGATAGGATATAGTTTCTTTTTACGTTGCATAAAAGCAAAGCAGTTTTAGATGTATAATATTCACCTTGTCCGTTCCGCCTGTTTGTTTTTAGTTGCAGGATGCAGTATCTATTTATTAACAAAGGGTTGAAAAGCTTTTGAATGTAGCCGTTGGGTGGACGATGGCTCCACCATACACCCTCCGCAGTCTCCGCAGTCTATTTAAAGCACCGTTTCAGTTAGATTAAACTTCATCACATGCATTCCACTCTTGAATTCTAATTTTGGGGATGGAGATGGAGATGGCCGCATTGGAAACATTAGCGCAGCAGCTCTGCCATGTTCTCTTCATCTGATTTGATTTCATTTGTTATTTATACGTTTAGGGTTTTTTCCAGGTTTGCCCTTTGTTGTGGGAGCTGATATCCTTCTTTTGCGTATTTAACCGTGTCTCTTCATGTGCATTAATGTGCATCTCTGGGACTGTTTGCTTATTTTTCCTTTCTGTTTTGTTATTTTTTTGTTTTTAAATTTCCACCGGTGGTCTTGTTTTTGGGTTGGGATTTCTGTTTCTACATTTGTTTATTTCTGGATATAATTCAAATTTCCCAATATTTGAATGCGCGCATGTACGGTTGCCGTACTTGAATTAACCGAGCATGGAGTTTGAGCGATTCCATTCCGGAGGACATTGTGCTCTCAGGTAAAGAAATTTTCATTGTTCAACATCATTCCTCTTTCATTTTTCGTTTCAGTTAATTAGATTCAAACAATAAATGCCTTAAAGTTTGTTCTATAAACACAAGATAAATGAAAAAGTGGAAAGAGCGGTGGGGGCTAGATACTTTTAAAGTTCTTTATATATTTTTAGAATTTGTACATAAATATGTTAATAACAGTCATAGCAAAATATTTTTAATAGAGACGTATTTATTGAGATTATTTACCTTCTTTATGGCCTATAATTTTATAACTGAAATCCGAATGATTTGATTTTCAATGCAGTTGAGGCACTGCAGTAATCAAGGATTGGGGTTTTATACTTTTAAAGTTCTTTATATATTTTTAGAATTTGTACATAAATAGGTTAATAACAGTCATAGCAAAATATTTTTAATAGAGACGTATTTATTGAGATTATTTACCGTCTTCATGGCCTATAATTTTATAACTGAAATCCGAATGATTTGATTCTCAATGCAGTTGAGGCACTGCAGCAATCAAGGATTAGGGTTTTATACTTTTTAAGTTCTTTATATATTTTTAGAATTTGTACATAAATAGGTTAAGAACAGTGATAGCAAAATATTTTTAATAGAGACGTATTTATTGAGATTTTCATGGCCTATAATTTTATAACTGAAATCTGAATGATTTGATTTTCAATGCAGTTGAGGCACTGCAGCAATCAAGGATTGGGGTTTTAAATGGACATTGCCGCTGAAGAAGATTGGTTTCAACGTGAAATTAGTTGAAAAGCTGACAAATCTGTAAGTAGAATTGTAATTTCTTACTTATTGATTCAAACTATAAATACCTTGAAATTTGTTTTTATTTTTTAAAGATTTTTTTAGTTGGAAGTTTAACATTGAACAGAAGATAAATGTAAAGACAGAGAAGGGTGGGGGCTTGATACTTTTAAGTCTTTGATACATTCCTAACATTGAACAGAAGATAAATGTAAAGACAGAGAAGGGTGGGGCTAGATACTTTTAAGTCTTTGATACATTCCTAGATCTTGTACATAAATCGCTCAATAACAGTCATAGAAGAGTACTATTAGAGGAGAGTCATTTTATGGAGATATATTTTTTTAAATACTTTATTTCCTTCTTAACCTATTTTCCTTCAACTAAAATTTGATTAGCTTGGTATTGGATGCAGTTGAGGCATTGTAGTAGCAGAGGAGTAGAGCTTTAAATGAAGTTGATATTCACTGCTGTCCAAGAGGTTTGGTTTCAAACAAAATCCTGTTAAAAAGTTGATAAATCTGTAAGTATTACATTATTCTTTCATATGGATTGAATTTATGGTTTTGATATACAATTTAAAAAATGCAGTAGCTTATACAAGGATAGAAGGATATTCAGTTCAGCATAAAAAAAAATATAAATACAAAATGTTAGAGAAAAAGGTATTCAGACCCTATATTAAAACTGTTTTATTCTGAAATTGAAATTGGCTAGTGTACATTTGATATTTTTTAAACCCTAAATTAAAAATAACAAACCAAACTGTTTTATTCTGAAATTGAAATTGATAACGCTAGAGCATTCATGTGGTTCTCTGTATTGTAAATTCAAATAAAGTCCTAATTGGTTTGGTTGAAGTGAAAAGGTAGATAATAAAAATTGAAACCTAAATGTGTAAAGGTTGAAAGTGACCCTGTGACCTTGGGTGGAGCTGGAGGAGAGTACTATTCTATTCTACGCGACTTTTTCTTCTCTTTGTTTCATTCTCCTTTAAATTAAATCTTATACTTATAGGGTGATGAGCTCAATTGTCTTAAATATTTAAATATTTGGAGTTGTTTTCACACTCATGCGATGAATGTCAAAAGGGTTTGACCACCTCATAGATATTTGTTATGATATCTACTCCATGAGGATGACTTGATTTTCTACATGGAGTTCACATTATGTCGTTGGTTTTTTTCTTAATAAGATTTCTTTGAAAATTAGTGCGGCCGACCCGGATGGGGTGACACGACACTCTGAGTCAGTGACACCTGGTCCCGCACTCAGAGCAGTCTTAACAGTTGATTTAACTGCGGATGGCAGCCACCCACGCATTAGCATTAACAATGGGGGCCGGCCATCGCAGGGATAATAAAGTAGAGCCATCGGGATATCTGGGAGTTCGCCGTAGCGGTCATTTACTCTTCTCGCGAGTTCAATCCGGTCATGGATGCGGAAGGAAAGGTTTTAATGGAGTCTAGTTATTACTTCGAATTGATATTTGCTCGCCCGTTAAACATTCATTCCATGCGTTTTGGGGTGGCATTCAAGAGCTCGGTGGTCTGGGAGAATTTTAGGCTGAGTCGTTTTGATCAGGACCTGTTCTGGCTGTTGCTCTGGTTGGTGAATCTTGGACTTGTGTGGTTCTCTCTCGCTCCCTGCTCTCTTGTTCTCTGTGTGGTTCTCTCTTGCTCCCTTTGGTTTCAATGGTTAAGTGAAGCGAGGTAGGCCTACGTCGAGGCTACTGGGTTACTCGAGGGGAAGCGGCGTCATTAGGAAGCGGTGGAGAGCAATGTCTGCAGCGTCCTCAATTATCGTGAAAGAGCGATGCCGAGAAGTGATGCATTTACTCGACTCCATGGTGAGCCGAAGAATTTTGGATCGTCCGGGATGGGGCCGAAGCACGGTGAGTAGCGAGGGATCACCGGAACCTAGATTGAGTTGTCCATATGCATTATAGAGGAGGAGATGCCATGCTTCGAGATGCTACGAAATGACCTGCCATGCACTGTAATGCCACCAGCCTTGGAGGTCCCAGTTCGAACCTCACACAGTGCAGACGACACCCATGGATGTCCAATTGAAGAAATTCCATGGAAGGAAGAACTGCCATCGTTCCAAGCCGAGCATCCCATGGACAACAAGGCTAGTGAGGAGCATAGGAAAGTTGTGGACGAATCGGAAAAGGAAAGGGATGCGGGAGCGACAGAGGACGGCATCGGCTGGGAAGGTGGCATGCATGGTTTTATTTTGAGCGGTAAGGCACGGCCTGAATCGCCGAGTTGCTTGCTGACCACTGGAAGTGACCTGGAGCCTGAGCAGCTCCTCATGAGCGGTAGCTTAGATATCCTCCTCGGCGTGTTCTCACGGAGCTCATTTCGACACAAATGTCCCATGTCTTTCGAGTTTCACCATTCCAGCAAGGCACGGTGGCGAGGATAATGTGGCCTTCCGGATGCTTAGAGTTTTCTTGGTTCACGGCTTTGTTTTTTTTTACTTTATGAATTATGAACCCTTGGACCTTTTCTCACGTCACGGTTTAGCCGGGTGGTTTCGAGTTATATTGTATAAATGGCTACTTGCTATAAGCCTTAGTCATGCGGTTCAGAAGCGATTATTAAGTGATATTTTTTTGGCGGTTTTATAGCTTTGACTATGTATTTCTGGTTCCCGACAGTATTACCGGCAGTATTTTTTTTTGGCGGTTTTATAGCCTTGACTATGTATTTTTGTCACAGTTCTCTGCTTATCTAATATAGAAGGTACCACTCTTTTTTATTTAAAAAAAAAAAAGAAAATTAGTGCGGCCCAGTCAACACCAAAGTGGGTTGACACTATTGCTGGGAAATTTGTCCATCACCAAGTCTGGTCTAACCTGCTTACGCAACCATCATTGGGGTCATATCACCATCCTCACTTTACCAACCAAACAAATTGATGTTGATATTTTAGTTGGTTATTGGCATAACAAATGTGTAGTTCCATTTGATTCTAAGGTTGTTTCTTTTCAATGTCTTATTATTTTATTTCATGTGTTGTGTCATAAGCTATTTAACTAGCCAAGAATGAAACCAAAACCTTAATTTTTCAACTGCAAATGTATTAAACTGACTAAAGTAGTTGGAAAAGAGCTCATAGAAAGAGAAAAAGCTTTTTAATGTCTTATTATTTCATTTCATGTGTTGTGTCATACGCTATTTAACTAACCAAGACTGAAGCCAAAACCTTAATTTTTCAACTACAAATGTATTAAACTGACTATAAAGGTAGTTGGCAAAGAGCTCCTAGAAAGAGAAAAGGCTTTGCTGTTTTCTTTGAGAAGCAATATTCTCCAGTAAGATAGATGAGAAAGTAAAAAATTAATCTCAAGCCTCAAAATATTAGTAATTTTCTTGTTGAAGCTTGTAGTATTGTTTACAATATTAGAAAATTCTAAAAAAGATGAGATTAAGAATATCTAGAATCGAGTAATTGGGAGTCCATTGTTGCGTATTTCATATGTAGAGATATTATTCATATTTCACTCTATATGCATATATTGAGAAGCATGAAACTCCATGATATGATTCGAATGAAGTTTCTTACTTTTGGTTGTTTGAGAAGAGATATGCCTCTTATTTGACTATGATGTCAAAGTGCACTTGCTCATTCGCAATTTTACATGTCGATTATTGTGTGGATGGGAGACCTCCTTGTTATCATCATGGGAATCTTGACGACAAGCTATTCCCACTCTCTCTCTCTCTCTCGATGTTGTTATTCTCTCTAGATAGTTATGGCGTGCAAAAGTTTATATTAATGTAAGAGGTTAGTGTAGATTAAATATTTTTGAAACCCTAGATCTAAATAAACCAAAATGTTTATCTAAAATTGAAATTGATGGCTCTACGAAATCCATGTGGTTTTGTGTTCATAAAATTGAATTGAGACTTAATTGGTTTGGCTGTAGTGGAAATGAAGAGAATAAAATTGAAACCTAAAGTGGTGGAAGTGGAAAGGGAGGGAACTCATGACCTTCTAATTTTGTATGATTATTGGAGTGGGAGGAGAGTCGAACCTTAGAACGTAGACTATTCTATTTTGTGTCTTTTCTCTCCTATTGTTCGTTCTCCCTTAAATTAAATCTTCACTTTAGTGTGGTGGGTGTAATTGCCTTTGGCTTTACATAGAGTTATTCTCACTCCCCTGTGGTAATGTCAAAAGTGTTTGACCACTTCATATAATTATTCTTTGGTATCTACTACATGGAGATCAATTGATTTCTCACGTGGAGCTCACTTTATGTCATTGGTTGACAAAACATAGGTATAAGGAAATCAATGAACTAGGGCTACATGGAAAAACACTATGAACTAGCATAGATCCATCTTACCAAATTTATCATGCACTCGGATAGTTTCCTTTTTTTCAATGATTTTTATAGCACCATTACACAAAGACACACACACACAATGTAACTTACATCTCCATCCCACTTGGGAAATAGAGCACCTTGCTTCTCTCAATGCAATTATGCCTAAAAAAGTAGTTTTCATAATCTCATAGATAAAGGCCATACATGAGTGATTTAAATTGAATACATTCCTATAGATTTAGACGTAATATTTTTAGTGGTATATAGTTATTTGTAAACAAGTATTATGAATACTTTTTTGTTCTCTCTCTATATATAATTTTTATTTTCCAAGGGAAACTTTGCAGGATCTCTCCCTCTTCCCTAGAATATTCGAATGGAGGGTTCAACTGCAAGCCACAATTAAAACTATTAATCAAGCGGGATTGAACTGGACTTGAACCTTAGTTGGATGAGAACCAAAAACCTCACGATGAAATCCATCTTAAAATAGTCCATTCTAATTGATTGAGATAACCCACCGGGCTAGATTTTCTATATACTTTAATATTGACATTCATTCATTGTTATTTTACTATAATATGGGTTATCCCATAGTATCTCACAAAGGCACAAGACATATTAAAGGATGCCAATTTTGTCTATTCAAGATATTATCCCATTCAAATATTTTTTGAATAAACTAATCTCAATATTGTTATAGTTTTATAGAATTTTTACAAGGGAAGATACGAAAGGAAAATGAGTCATATAAATTCGAATAATTTCACTTACCTTGGAATATTGTCAATTTTGTCTATTCGAGATATTCTCACATCCAAATCTTTTTTGAATAAACTAATCTCAATATTGTTATAGTTTCATAGAATTTTTATAAGGGAAGATATGAAAGGAAAATGAGTCATATAAGCTTGAATAATTTCACTTACCTTGGAATATTGTCTTGCATTAGGCTACTTGGAATATTATTTTTCCCTATTAGTCACGTGACATGTCACAAGTTATTCATTTGGCTAACCCTAAGGGAAAGACTCTTATTTACTTAACCTGAAATGTAATAACTTGAATACAAGGGCAATTGACAAAGGGTTCCTACAAAGAGAAGAAAGGGTTTGATGCTTTCCTTGAATTGCAATATTCTCTAATAATATAGGGTTCCTACAAAGAGAAGAAAGGGTTTGATGCTTTCCTTGAATTGCAATATTCTCTAATAATATAGATGAGATCGTGAAAAGATCATCTCAAGCTTAATTTTTTTTGATTTTCTCATTGAATTGTGTTTACCAGTCATATTGTTTATAATATTTTTTTAAAATTTAAAAACAGATTAGAATATCTAAAATGAAGTAATCGGGAGTACATTGTTGTGTATTTAATATAAAGATATCTTGTTCGTATTTCATCCAATATACATACATTGGGAAGCATGAAACTCTTGGATATGATATAGATGAAGTTTCTTTCTTTCGGTCATCTGAGAAGAGACACACCTCCTATTCGACCATGACACCAAAGTGCACTAGCTCATTTGCTATATTACATGCCCATTACCATGGAGATGGGAGACCTTATAATTAATCTCGTGGGGATTTGGATGACTACCCATTCCCCCTCTCTTGCTATTTTGTTGTCTATTTCTTTCTCTCTTTCTAGATAGTTATGTCGTGTAAAAGTCCAATTTAATACAAAAGGTTAATGTAGATTAGATTTTTTTTAAATCCTAGATCTAGATAATAGAAACCAAACCATTTTAGTTTAAAATTGATATTGAAGGCCCTGAAAAATCCATGTTTGTTTTTGTTTTGTTTGGGGAATTGAATTGAAGTCCTTACTGGTTTGGTTTAAGTGGAAAGGAAGGGAATAAAAATTCAAAACCTACAACCATTTCCTACAATCCTTCTTCACGTGTCCAACTTTTCCACAATAAAGGAATTTAAATCTTTTACCATATTTACCTAGTCCTAAAGACTTGCGTTTAGTGATTTTGCCTCCATCTTGCCTTTACTTTCCTTTTCCTTTAAATTTGTTTGTAAATGCACTCACTGATGCTCCTTTGCCAATCCTGAATTATTTTTTTCCATGTATCCTTGTAAAGCAATTGAGTGCATTGTTGGAATGATGGTAATCTTCACATGTGATCATTTGTGGCTAAGTGCCCTCATTCATTGTATCACTAGGTTATGGCCTAAGAGATGACCTAGTCAGCATTATTTTACATTACTTCAGGGGACTAAGGTCATCTAAACATTTATGTGGGCTCATAATCCCCTAATGGAGGGAGACCAGATGAGATCCCTCCTTAGGTGTCAGGCGAGATCCCCCAGGCCTCGGCGACGAACTACCTCCTTCAGATAACAACGCAGTGGACGATCCAGACACCACCAATTCTCCCTCTGGATATCATATTACATTGAGCTTTCTTCATTCGGCCTTGGATGTTAGGAGAGGTGACTTTATTTCATGACAAACCTACCTCATTACTTTTGGTTCTTCATATTTCTGGATCTTTTCCTCCTATACATCTCCAACCCAGAGTGGGTTTTTGGGCTTGGAGTCGAGGGTTGTTCATGCCTCAACTTGGCTCCCACTGCCTACTCTACCTTACTCTACTTTACTTTTTGCATATTGTCTTTTATAGGAGACCTTTTGGTACTCCTTTGTAATGACATCATTACACTCAACAGTCCCTTTGACCTACTTTTGTGGTCATCTGTAGGACATTAATAAAATTATCTTATCTTATCTTATCTCTCTTGAGCTACTATTTCTTGAGTAGTTCTGTTATAAATATGAAGTTTTCTATTTCTTTGGATTAGGGTGTGTCGAAGTTTTCACCGTAGATCTATGATTTCTCACATGGTATTAAAGCCAATGTGTCTCTTCCTTCCCTATCCAATAGCATTTTCAGGAATGAAACTAGGGTTTATAACACTTTTTCCAAACAACAACAAATTTTAGGGAGCTTTTTCACCAACACCCTTCTTTGGCAGTTTTGTGTTAGCGGAGTGAAGGAGATTTTCTTGCATATTTTTGTCCCTTTTAGGGCAACACTCTCCTCTTTTCCCCCCTTTCAGCCCAAAAAGGCATTTTCAATGCAATCTAGGTATGAAACCATTTTCAATCCAACACAGGTCTGAAACCAGGGGGTTTTAGTCCTGTTTTAGGACAACAACCATTTTTAGGGTTTTTTACCTTTTTCACCACCAACCCCCTCCTTTTGGTGATTTTTGGCTTTTCCAACGAATTTGAGGGATTGTTTTTAAAGATCAGTGCTGTTCTATGGCAGCACTCCCTATCATTTTCCCCATTTCAGCCAAAATCCGTTGCTGTTTTTCTAGAACAACGCTATTGTTATGTGGTTTTCTCCTATTTTTTAGGTTTTTAATTTTTTAAAGATTTATTTTGGTGTCATTATCATTGCAGACTTAGGATATTAGAATTTCTTTTCTTAGGGCCTCTAGGGGCCATTCACCAATGCCCTCCTCCTTTTGGTGATTTTTGGCTTTTCCAACAAATTTGAGGGATTATTTTTGAAGATCCATGTTCTTCTAAGGCAACACACCCTATCTTTCTCTCCATTTCAACCAAAATTCCCTATCTTTCTCTCCATTTCAGCCAAAATTCATTGTTGTTTTCCTAGAACAATGCTAGTATTATGTGGTTTTTTCCTAGTTTTTAGGTTTTTATTTTTGAAGATTTTTGTGGGCGGCATTATAATTGCAGGCCCATGAGTTTAGAAGTTTTTTCTTAGGGCCTCTCGGGGGCATCCACCATTGATATTTGATTTAGAGGATTGCTTGGCGACAAAAAAATTCCAAACTGTTTAGTTGATTTGAGAGATTGTAGACTAGTGGAATTTGCCTAGGGTTGCAGAACTAGGGTTTTTGGATCATCTCTATTGTAGGGTTTCAAACCCTTTCTTGGCTCCTTTGGCAGGTTCTCTTGTTGTCTTCATCGAGACTTTATTTTGTTGATGAGGTGGACTGTTTCCTTGAGACACATATTGGTGTTGTACCTTGTAGAACAAGTTGTATCGGATTTAGAAAATGATAATTTTATATTGGATATAGCAGTTGGTGATGTGATGCCTACTCCTAAGCTTTTGGCAAATATTTCCAGTGACTCTAACAAGCCAGTGGCCATTTGTTTGCGAAGGGATACCCCTTTCACCTCCCTTGATGAAGCACCCACTCATAAGTTTGGAGGATCTGTCCCACTCTACTTTACTGTTGATTCTACGGATGAATCTTAGCTTATTTTAGTGGATTGATTTGATTGTAGGGATCTCTATCCTTCATACTNGTGATGCCTACTCCTAAGCTTTTGGCAAATATTTCCAGTGACTCTAACAAGCCAGTGGCCATTTGTTTGCGAAGGGATACCCCTTTCACCTCCCTTGATGAAGCACCCACTCATAAGTTTGGAGGATCTGTCCCACTCTACTTGACTGATGATTCTACGGATGAATCTTAGCTTATTTTAGTGGATTGATTTGATTGTAGGGATCTCTATTCCTCACACTATGATATTTGTCCTTATGGGACATCCCTTTCACCTCCCTTGATGAAGCACCCACTCATAAGTTTGGAGGATCTGTCCCACTCTACTTTACTGATGATTCTACGGATGAATCTTAGCTTATTTTAGTGGATTGATTTGATTGTAGGGATCTCTATCCTTCATACTATGATATTTTTCCTTATGGGACATCCCATATGCAACACACTTCAATGGCGCCTTCTTTTAGATCTCTGCTAGAGATCCCCTTTGCTTGGTTGTGGAATTGTGTTGGTATTGGAACTATGGTGTTTTGGGGAGGATCTATCTTTAGACGGCCCACATTTAGCATTATAGAGGTAAGGTGCTATCTAACGATTTCTGTTCTTATCCTCCTGTCCATCTTTAGGGAGGATGTTATGCATAGGGATGATTCTTTGTTGAAATGAGTACTCGTGAACCCTCTCACTTCTTTATTTCTACTATGTTTGACCATCTTTTCGAGTTATTTATCCACACACCAACTCTCATTTGAATTTTAGAATCTTGAGGAGTAGGGTATTTATAAACCAACTTTCATCTTATATTCAAGCTCTCTTCTCAGTTTTTCTCTCTTAGGTGCACTTCTGGTAGGTATCCATAAACCCACACATTGTATTTTGAACATGGTTGGTCGTATTCAATCACTCTAGGATATATGGAGTTGGATCTTTTCACTCTCACTTCAACGACCGCTAATCTAATTTGAGGTGGATACTCCTATCTACTCTCTATTACATGATGTTTCTTCTGACACCTCTTTAGATGTACAATTTGTTATCTTTTTGGGTTACTGTGAAAGTGTTTACACCTCCTCTCTATTACATGATGTTTCTTCCGACACTTCTTCAGATGTACAATTTGTTAGCTTTTTGGGTTACTGCGAAAGTGTTTACACCTAGCTAGGAGAGTGCTAGGTCTCCTAATCCCTTGTTGATGCTTTATGGACATGTCCATGACTTCGTTTGAGTAGATGCTTGCCCTTGGATAGAGTGCTAGCATGGTGCAGTTACCTAGGAGGTTGATATCCTATGTGGCATGATGACTAACCTATTGGGTGCACACAATGGGGTAGTTGGTTGCTTGATTAGGAGAGGTACCTACATAGGAGGATGAGCACTAGGCACTTGGAGGAGGACACTTAGCCCTAAGAAGACGCTCGAGTTGAGGAGCTTACTTCATGGAGTGCACTGTTGGAATGATGGTAATCTTGACATGTGATCACTTATAGCTAAGTGCCCTCATTCATTGTATCACCAGGTTATGGCCTAAAAGCTGACCTAGTCAACATTATTTTACATTACTTCAGGGGACTATAAGGTCAACTAAACATTTATGTGGGTTTATAACACCTAATGGAGGGAGACACTCCGCCTCATGAATTGTGTATAAGTACACTACTCATGCCTCATTTGTAACATAATCTTGTTTTCATCTTGTAATTGATTCTATAGCTTGGGCACTTTGTATCTCTTATTCACGGGCTCTCTCTCTCTCTCTCTCTCGGGCTACTATTTCTTGAGTAGCGTTGTTATAAATCTGAAGTGATTTATTTCTTTGGATTAGGGTGTGTCGAAGTTTTCACCATAGATCTATGATTTCTCACATGGTATTAAAGCCAATGTGGCTCTTCCTTCCCTATCCAACACCATTTTCCAGGGATTTACTAGGGTTTATAACACTTTTTTTTTACAACTACAAATTTTAGGGAGTTTTTTCACCAACACTCTTCTTTGGTAGTCTTTTGTTAGCGGAGTGAAGGAGATTTTCTCGCAGATTTATGTCCTTTTTAGGGTAGCAGTCTCCTCTTTTCCCCCATTTCATCCCAAAGAAGGCATTTTCAATGCAACGCAGGTCTAAAACTAGGGGGTTTCGGCCTTGTTTTAGGACAACAACCATTTTTAGGGATTTTTACCCTCTTCACCACCAACGCACTCCTTCTTTCGGTGATTTTTGGCTTTTGCAACAAATTTGAGGGATTATTTTTGAAGATTAGTGCTGTTCTAAGGTAGCACACCCTATCTTTCTGTCCATTTCAGCCAAAATTCATTGTTGTTTTTATAGAACAATGCTAGTGTTATGTGGTTTTCTCCTATTTTTTAGGTTTTAATTTTTTAAAGATTTTTGTTGGTGTAATTATCATTGCAGACTTGGTATTTTAGAACTTCTTTTCTTAGGGCATCCACCAATGCCCTCCTCCTTTTGGTATTTTTTGTCTTTTCTAGCAAATTTGAGGAATTATTTTGGAGGATCCATGCTATTCTAAGAAACACACCCTATCTTTCTATCCATTTCCACCAAAATTCCCTATATGTGTCCATTTCAATCAAAATACATTGTTGTTTTTCAAGAACAACACTAGTATTATGTGGTTTTCTCATATTTTGTAGGTTTTTATTTTTGAAGATTTTTCATGGTGGCATTATTATTATAGACCCAAGAGTTTAGAATTTTTTTCTTAGGGCCTCTAGGGGGTATCCACCTCTCATTATGTGGTTTTCTCCTATTATGTAGGTTTTTATTTTTGAAGATTTTTCTTGGTGGCATTATTATTATAGACCCAGGAGTTTAGAATTTTTTTCTTAGGGCCTCTGGGGGGCATCCACCTCTCATATTGATTTGGAGGATTGCTTGGCGACAAAAAATTTCGAATTATTTAGATGATTTGATAGATTGTAGACTAGTGGCATGTGGCCAAGGGTTGTGGAACTAGGGTTTTTGGATCATCTCTATTGTAGGGTTTCAAACCCTTTATTGGTCCCTTTGGCGGGTTCTCTTGTTGTCTTTAGGGAGATTTTCTTTTGTTAACCAGGTGGTCTATTTCCTTGACACATATATGGTGGTGTAATTTGTAGAACAGGTTGTATGGATTTAAAAAATGATAATTGTATATTGGATATTGTGGTTGGTGATGTGAAGTCTACTCCTAAGATTTTGGCAATATTTCTAGTGACTCTAACAAGCCCACGTCCATTTGTTTGCAAAGGGATACCCCTTTCACCTCTCGTGATCTACTCATAGGTTTGGAGGATCTATCCCACTCTACTTTACTGATGATTCTATGGATGTTTCTTAGCTTATTTTAGTGGATTGATTTGATTGTAGGGACTCTATCCGTCACACTATGATATTTGACCTTATCGGACATCCGATATGCAACACACTTCAGTGGCACCTTCTTTTCGATCTCTTTCGGAGACTCCCTTTGCTTGGTTGTGGAATTGTGTTGGTATTGGAACTATGGTGTTTTGGGGAGGATCTATCTTTAGAGGGTCTAAATTTACCATTATAGGGGTAAGGTGCTATCTAATGTTTTCTCTTCTTAGCCTCCTATCCATCTTCAGGGAGGATGTTATGCATAACAATGTAGCTATGTTGAAATGAGTACTCATTAACCCTCTCACTTCTTTATTTTTACTATGTTTGACTATCTTTTTGAGTTGTTTATCCACACACCAACTCTCTCTTGAATTTTAGCATCTTAAGGAGTTGGGTATTATAAACCCACTTTCATCTTATATTCAAGCTCCCTTCTCAATTTTTCTCTCCTAGGTACACTTGTAGTAGGTATCCATAAACCCACACACGTTGTATTTTGAGAATGCTTGGTTGTATTCAATCTCTTTAGGGTATATGGAGTTTGATATTTTCACTCTCACTTCAACGACCACTGATCTAACTTGAGGTGGATAGTCCTATCTCCTCTCTATTACATGGTGTTTCTTCTAACACCTCATCAAATGTACAATTTGTTAACTTTTTTGGTTACTTCAAAAGTGTTTACACCTAGATAGGAGAGCGCTAGGTCTCCTAGTCCCTTGGTGATGCTTGATGGACATATCTATGGCTTCATTTGAGTAGATGCTTCACCCTGTATAGAGTGCTAGCATAGTGCAGTTACCTAGGAGGTTGATATTCATATCCTATGTGGCATGATGACTAACCCATTGGGGGTGCACACAATGTGTAGTTGGTTTCTTGATTAGGAGAGGTAACCTAGGAGGATGAGCACTAGGAACATGGAGGAAGGCACTTAGCCTTAAGAGCATGGGACCATGTGACATAGAACTTTGAGGTTGGATACTTGATTTGAGGATGCTAATGTTATTTGGTTTTCTCCTATATTTTAGGTTTTTAATTTTTTGAAATTTTTTGTTGGTTTCATTATCATTGAAGACTTAGGATTTTAGAATATCTTTTCTTAGGGCTTCAAGCGGGCATCCACAAACGCCCTCCTCCTCTTTTCCCCCCTTTCTGCCCAAAAAAGCATTTTCATTGCGGCGCAGGTTTGCGACTAGGTGGTTTTGGATTTGTTTTAGGACAACAACTGATTTTAGGGTTTTTTACCCTCTTCACTGCTAACACCCTCCTTTTGGTGATTTTTGGCTTTTCTAGCAAATTAGAGGGATTATTTTTGAAGATCAGTTTTGTTCTAGGGAAACAGACCCTATCTTTTTCTTCATTTCAACTAAAATTTGTTGTTGTTTTTCTAGAACAACGCTAGTGTTATGAGGTTTTCTCCTGTTTTTAGGTTTTTAAATTTTTGACGATTTTTTGTTATTGTCCTTATCATTGCAGACTTAGGATTTTAAAATTTCTTTTCTTAGGGCCTTTGTGGGGCATCCACCAACTCCCACTTATAGGTTTGGAGGATCTATACCACTCTACTTTACTGATGATTCTGTTGACCGCTCGTTTAGCACGGAGGTCAACTCATGTATAATAAAGATTATCTATGTCGAAGACAGCAGGGTTCTACTGGGTGTTTTTAAACACCAGCACTTATTTTTTTGTAAACGGGATCTCCGCGCCCCTGCGAGGGTA
>SNQJ01S0074742.1:6643-32254 GCA_010110895.2 Picea sitchensis | reverse complement strand
AAAGGTTGTTGCACTTTCAACAACAAAGGCAGAGTATGTTGCTGCTACAGAGGCTAGTAAAGAGATGATTTGGTTACAGAGGTTTATGGAGGAATTGGGAAAGAAGCAAGAGAATAGTAGGTTGTACTGTGATAGTGAAAGTGCCATTCATCTTGCAAAAAACTCAACCTTCCATTTGAATACTAAGAATATATAGTTGAGGTACCACTTCATATGATCCACCTTGGAAGATGGACATTTGAATTTGGAAAAGATACACACTAGCCATAATTCTGCAGACATGTTAACAAAGGGAGTAACTAGGGAGAAACTGAGTTCCTGCTCAGTTTCAGTTGGTCTTCAAGAATGAATATGAATATGATAAATTTTCCAGGTCCAAGAAGGTTCAGAGTCTAGCATATACAACAACAGTGGAGTTGTTGAGATCAGTCTCCAGGTGGGAGATTATTGGTTTTGGAGCCTGATTATCTTCCTGATTCATAGGTATTTTACTTTCAGTCGTGTTTATACCCCATGAAGTATTTACACCCCAGAAATATGTACACTCTTCCACGCGAGGGAGAGAAGAGGGGGGGTACCCCCTCTGCAGGGTCCGGGGGGGCTATCCCCTCGACTGGGGGCAAGAGGGGGTTCGGGGGTGAAGCCCCCAAAAGAAAACTTTCCTTGTAAATGTATATTGTAATTTCATTGTAAATCTGGACCGTTCATTATAAGGTTGCATATCTAACGATAGAGATTATGTTAGGGTTTTTTTCCCTAGAAGGCAACCCTCTTTTATGAGGGAAATGTATTGCGGCTATGGTTGATGGTGAATATTGTATTCTAAGATAGGAGACTGTGAGAGAAAGAAGAGAAAGTTACATTGGGTTTGCTATAGGTTATATCCCTTCATATGCTATATAATAATAAAGGAAGGACCTGGCAATTTCTCTGGTGGACGTATCCCACACTGGGTGAACCACATAAATCTATGTCTCTATTGTATTGTGTATCTTCTGTGTTTTGTTTCTGCATTTGTTTTATTTTATTTCTCCACGGTCTTGTTTTTCTAACATATTCATGGAATAGTAGTAGCCATATGCATATTATTCCCCCCAACATTGGCTTTTTGACTAAGTATTTCAATGTAGAGTGATCAGTAAACATCTTAAAATGTCCTCCCAACAAATAATGTCTAAATTTCTGCAGTGCATAGACCATAGCCAAGCTTTCTCTTTCAGTCAAAGTGTAGTTCCTCTCAACTGTACAAATATTCCTACTAGAAAAGGCTATAGGGTGGTCAATGTTTCCTGAACCCGACTGTGATAAAACTACTCCTAATGCAATGGACGAGGCATCGACATGAATATTAAACTCCTTACTCCAATCTGGAAAAACCAAGATTGCGCAATGACCATTTTTTGTTTTAGTGTGTCAAAGATGTGCTAGCATTCGTTTGTCCATTGGAACTTATTGTATTTATTTAATAGCTTCTTCATAGGTTCTATTATATGTGCATAACCCTTAATGAACTTTTTGTAGTATCTAGTGTTCCCCAGTGCAGTGCACAACTGTCTGACCAAAGTAGGGGGATGTAGATCAACAATGATGGCAATCTTGGAAGGATCTACAAACAATCCCTACTTACACATAATATTCCCCAACAACGCTGCAAAGGGTGAAAAGAAAATTCTCTTTTTCAAATTCAGGGCAATATGGCATTGCCTACATTTATCTAACATCAATCTTAAACATTCAATATGGTCTTTTAGTAAGCTAAAATCAGTCTAATAATCAAAATAGGCTTCCAATAACTTATGTAGAAAGTCCTTAAATGCTTCGACCACCACCCTGGAAAATATGGTTGGTGCATTCTTCAGGCCAAAAGGCATCATAGTATACTGGAACGACCCCCATTCTATCGCAAATGTGGTCTTGTGTTGGTCTTCCTTAGCAATTTTGATATGATGGTAACCTGAAAATCCATATGTGAATGAGTAGACCTCATGTCCTCCTATATTATATAGAATTTAATTAGTAAAGGGTGTAGAGAAGGGGTCATGTAGGCATGCATCATTCAATTTCCTTTGATCTACACAAATCCTTATTTCTCTTGTCTTCTAATCTTGGACCACCATAGGGCTAATCCATTCAAATTATTCAATAGGTTCTATGATTCCTGCTTCCAACATTCTGTCCAATTCAATCCTAACTTTGTGCTTATATTTGGGATTCAGTCTATAAGGTCTCTGCTTGATAGGTATTTCATCTGGTCTCAAGGGGATCTTCATTTCTCCCATGGGCCATTTAATGCCCTTCATGCATGTGAACTTGGTTGGAAACGAGTCCTGATATTCATGTAGCAATTCTGTAATCTTATCAATAGTGGATTCATCCCAATAATCCCCAACATTTGACAACTTAGGTGTTTTCTCTTCCAATATTAAATTTCTTGATTTTAATGGGCTATCCAAAAAAGGGTAATTCAATCCCAGGTCCTTCTATGTATCTATGACCTTCCGTTTCTGCAATGTTCACATCTCTAGGGTCATCATCCTCATCATCATTAATATTGTAGCAATCATGTAATTGTTGAAGAGGTGCAGTCCATTCATTTTCTTCTTGCTCAAAAGGGAGGTTAGGTGCCTCCTCAAATACCTTATTTCTCATAGTTTGTAAATCCTAGTCTACTGTAGGGTATTGACTTTCAAATAAGAAGGTAACTATAAATTTCTTAGTCATTTCATACCAATCTGTAGTGATGAGGCACAGTTCTTCATGCAGATACCAATTGATAGGTGTAGTATCCAAGGTGTTAATGAACTTATGCATCCACTATTATTTAGGAATGTTTCCCCATGCCTCCTCACAACTTCACATATGGTCCTTAGGACAACGTTGTCCTGTGTAGTGAACTTCACATCCTTCAACTTGTTCTGAAAAGCACAATGTCAATAATCTGTGACATTGTGTCCACTCTGCGATGTTCATCTTATGGGATCCACACCATCTAGTTGGTGTGGCTTTCAATGCCTCATATAGTGCCAACATCCTTTGTTTTACTTGTACAATTTTCTCAAATTCAGCTAGAAATGTCTCTAAGTGATTCAAACCATCAAACATTGGAAGATTACTTACTTCTGTGCCAATCTAGTGAACTTATTTGGTCAGCCTGGCACATTGTCATGTGCAGACTTCATACATCATGTTCAACCAATTTTCTAATGCCTCTTCTGAATCTGATGAACATGCACTATCACTTCGTCGGTTGAGGTTTCCATCTACTGTAGAATTAATGTAATCATGTTGTCTTGTTATCATCTTGTAAATTTTCTCTAGTTCATATGCATGGTCTTCTTCCTCGATAGGTTCTATGTATCTGTGACCTTCATCCATGTCCAAAGGTGCGATCACTTTAAGGCCATTACCCTCAAAGGTCACTCTTCTCTTCTTTAGGTCAACAACATTTGAATTGTTGAAATCCCAATCAATTCCTAAGAACACAGGATAAGGATATATGTCATCAACAATATCAATTACTTCAAAGTCTACAAATGTTCTTATCCCATTAATATGTACGGGGACATGCTCTAGTCTTCCCAAGGGGCTCATTTCCTACTGATTGGCCATCCTGATCCTGATAGGGGGGTAAATCAGTCTAGGTTTTCCCATCAGTGCCCAAGTATGCTTCGTCATCACATTGACTTCTGATCCCAGGTTGAGGACCACATAGTCCACATCATGGTCTCCAATCTGAGCATTAAGGTGTAATTCCTTATTTGTTCTTCTCTTTCTAGATACCTGATGTACTTATTTATCAATAGAGGAGATACCCTTCCTATATCATACTTTCTCATCAAGTATTGGAGCTATTTTATAGCTCTTTCATCCTTAATAAAATTAATTCAAGTACATAAGAATTCCATAAGCTTTCTTACCTCTTTTCCTTGCCTAACAGACTGATCAAATGGTAGTGGAATTCCACATTCCCTTACTTCTAGTTGTGCATTAGATGAAGAATATTTTTGTCTCCAAATTATTTCCTTTCTTCCTCGAAAGTATGCCTCTCTCTCCTTGGATCCAACAATTGTGCCTTCTCTGCATCTTTTCTGATTCCTGATCCTTCTGCAATATTTCCTAGAGTCACCATGTCTTCTCCTATAACATTGCCTCCTCTAGTAACAAAAACAACTCTAGGGTCTTCACCACAAGGTTCTACTAATATTAATTGTACTTGTTGGTTCCCTCCTCATATCTCCTGGAGTTTGGCTAAGAATAATGGACAATATTCGATGACATGATGAAACGAGTTACAATAGTTTCAAGTGGTACAAGTCTTCTGACAATCCCTCGCCAAGTGTCTTGGCTATGTGCAATTATAACAGATGATCTATCCTCTACCTCAACCCATACGTCCACCTTGTCCTCTTCCTATGAATCCATCGCGAGGGTTGAAGTTTCCTCTTCTTAGGGAGTTGAACTATGCAATGTTTCCTTCTTGTTGTGTTTCTCCTTGAATTATATATGTGTCCCTTGATCTTTCATGTAAGATATCATAAGACCTACAATCCTTATCATCATGTCCCACAGACTTGCAAAATGTGCAGTAAAGATTGGTAGGTGTCTGGACATATTTTTTCATATAATAGAATTCACCAAAGCGATGTCTCATTCTACATACCTCGCACCAGGGTACAATAGCCTTCCCCAAAGGACTAGGTGATCCAAAGGCCAAGTATTCATGAAATAGGGGACAATGCTCCTTTTCATGGCCCTCTGATTTACATATGATACACCAAATATCTTCTCTTTTCTCTTTTCCTTTTTCTTTCTTCATATCTTCAACCTGTAAGGATAAACTGGTTAACTGATTTAAGATCTGACTCATACTTGGGATGGCTTCTCCTATAGGGGATTCTTCTAGTTTCATGGAAATATCCAATTATTTAGCCTACGAAGAAACCTTCTATTGCATCAGAGGAACTATGATGTGTGGTAAGAGGGCAATAATGAACCATTATTTATTATGTTCATCTGGAATCTGAAAAATCAACCAACCTATCAGGGTCTTAAACCTCTGATCAAACTCCCAAGGTTCAGTGACCTTATTCTTGATCTCTTTCAGCTCTGTAATGCATTGTGACTCTGACTTAGGTTTCTTGAAATCTACACTCAATGCAGTATTGATAATTTTCAACGGTTTAGGTTGTCCAGGTCCTAAAAACAACTTCATATACCAGTTTAGAGCGTGATCCCTCAAGGTGGTACTAAACTAGGTTCTATTAACATCTTCACCAGTGACTTGCTTGATACTCCATACATCTTCGCATAGGAACCAGTTCTGATCGAGATCTTTAGATCCATCTCTCCTAGAGATCAGTAACCTCATTTCATATTTCATATATCTTCCTTAGGTTATTGACTGAGTATGTAATAAACTTCTTGTAGCAGTACTTTGATTGCTATGACTACTCAGATTACTGTAGTTACTCTGGTTACTTAATTCTTCTAAAACAATAGGAAGAATGATATTACTTACTTCAACAGTATGAATAGTGCCTGAAGTTTCTGGTTCTCCTAGGCGAAGTTCTTCGGTATGTAATTCCTCTATTCTTGCAGATTTCAAATACTCTTCATTTGTTTGATCTTCTTCTTCTCCACTGTAAAATCCCTCATCTTCGTAGTTTTTCTTAAATAGGTTCACAAGAGGAACCTCTCTGAATGGTCTCCCACTATGCGTGTGTTCAACATGTATGTCACTATTACTTTCTGAATTCTTGAACATTAGCTTCACCGTATCTTTAGGATATTCTTCTCATGCAATAGAATCTCAATCCTCATCTTTAAAAAGTGTAAGAACTTTCCTCTAGGTTTCTTAAAGAAATACCTCTCTGCTTGGTTATAGGATTCAACTCTGTCAATGGAAAACACAGTAATGTACCCCGCAATAGTGCTATCAAACTAGAAATACACGACCCTAGACATAATGTTATCAACTCTCTTGACCTGCTTGATCAATGTTGTTGTTCAACCCACAGGTGTTCTAGATCTAATCTCAAACTAGGTATCTGCTAATCTGGCTATCCACTCCTATAACTCTTTATGAATTCCTCCAAAGAAAATATCATGTATGTCATTGAAGATGTATCTTCCCAACCAGTCCTTTGTACTAATGTTAGGATTCTTTTTATGGGCTTTAGCAAAGTCCTTCTCTTGTTCTTCTATCCACTTCTGAATTTTTGTCTTCGACAGGAACCACCTTGAAATTCCCTCAAAAATATCCCGGTCCCGACAACATAACCATATGTTGGCATAGGGGTAGACCCAGGGTTCAACTCTTACAACACACCAACAAACCCTAACTACTGGCCCTTTCAGAAACACCTATGAAGTAGATGTAGTCTCACCCAAAGTAGAAATAAGGGGTTGCAAGACACAGGAGTCTACAACTAGAGGATATGAAAAGTGGATCCAGGACAACAACACACAACAATCTAGTTATTCTTTATCTCGCTAAGCCTACTTTGCATTTTACATATCTTATCTAACATAACAATGCATTAATCAATATAATAGATGGTAAATAACACAACATCAATCACACATAACAACAATATATACGTACTTCACCCTCTCCCTAGGGATACGTCCACAAAATTATGTTTCTTGATATATTATGTGAAAACATACAGTTCTATCTATGCTCTTAGCTTGCAGATCTCTCCCTCTCTTCTCTTCCCTCCCTGCGCACCCAGCTGCAGGGTTAATCTTTGCACCCAACTGAAGATATTACAATACAGTCTCAATATCGTCCTTAACAACAACACTCAACAATTTACAACCACAATCATAATTTCAATGAACCATCTATTGAGCAACCCTCTCGACTCTCCTAGACCTTTATTTATACATTACATGGAAAACGTCTAGGTGTTAAAACCCTAGATACAAAACCCTAGGTCAACTTGACTCATGTTTTAAGGTCTTTGCCAGCTTGTCTTTCCTTGTTTTCCACAAGGTTCTCCAAAACACTCGTTGATGTATTCTTCCACTTGCTTAGTTGTCCATGATGCATCTTCCTTACTGCTTTATCTTCGTCGATATTTTCTTCCAACGACTAACTTTTCCTTCTTTTTCTCCTTCTTTTCTCACTTCGACCCTTCCTTTGTTTATGTCTCTTACGCACAGTTCATAGTTCACATTTCTTCCTTAATCTTAGCTTCCTTTCATATCCAAGCGCCAACAACAATTCCCCATTATGTAGAAATATTTGAATGTACCAAATATAGTACACTATGAGTCCTGCGCATCTACCACACATACTACCAATCAATGTAGAGTGTTGGATTCCGTTGTAGACAAGTTCAACTTAGCAACATTCAGGGTGAATGAAAACCCTCAAGGACTAGGAAGAGGTTGAGGAGGTGGAGCCAGAGAAGACTTTAGAGGAGGAAGGACCAGGGGAAGAGGGCCAAGAAGATGTTATAACTGTGATGAGAAAGGCCACATGGCTAGAGGCTTTCCTCATCCAAGGAAACCATGGTTCTCTCACTGCAGAACCAATGGGAACGCAACTAAAGACTACCCAAAACTAATTTCAAAATGGTAATATGAGGTATGACAACAAGGAACTAACCTCATTAGTTCAAAAATCAAGAGAGTTAGTAAAGAAAAATTACCCAACCTCAATATTGTTACTCAAGGAGGAGCAAAGACAAGAGCTAATTTTGATACTCTACGTCAGATCCATAACGTAGCACCTAAAGAAGACAGGTATGACCCTCTAAAACAAAAATTTTTGTTTAGAAATTCCATAGAAGTATTTCAGAATATCCCTAGCCCTGAGATGCAAGAGAAACCCCCAAAACCTATAGTTTACCCTAATATTGTGCAAGTCCCTGCTTCACCCCCTATGCCTAGAAATCCTACAGTCATGCCAAAACAACCTAAGGAACCTCAAAATGTAGTCGACCTTTGGTTTCAATTATTCTCTGACATTATCTAGAACGATCAATTAATATAGAAGTTTCATAATGCTCTATACCTAGTTTTAGGGAGTGAAGAACCCATAGAAGCTAGAATAAGGACTAATCTACCTGAGAAGAGTACTCAAAGAGTACAGAGAAGAAAAGCACAAACTGGAAAAGAATTCAGACTAGTAGCCCAGTTAGAATAATTTGAGATTAAGGATGTAATATTGGATATAGGATCTGATGTGAACATTCTTCCTAAGAAGACTTGGGAAACCTTAGGAAAACCTAGGCTCACATATTCCCCAATTCAACTAAGAATGGCCAACAAATATTGTACTTTCCCAATAAGAAGACTGGAGAGTGTGAAAATAGATGTTGTGGGAGTGAAGATCGTAGCTAACTTTGAAGTGGTTTAAATCATGGGGGATAAGGACCCTTACCCTGCACTACTTGGCATTGATTGGTCCTATGACAACTATGAAGTAATTGACTTAAATAAAGACACCATGACCTTTGAGCTTGATGGAATCAAGGTAGTTAAACCCTTGGATCTGTATGTAGGGACCAGATATACAAAGCCAACAAACAATAATATGGAGGGATAAGACTTGGATCAGTTGTACATTGTAACAATAGGAACAAGAGATGATTACATAAATCCTACTACTGATGGATTAGTAAGTTGGAGGAGTATACAATCATTGGATGAAGATTCAGAACTATCATTTAATATTTGGAAACAAGGCTTGTACAAACATTCTCAAGGATATGTGAAAATGTCAGAGAAACTAGATGGATTTGGACCAAAGTTAGAGAACACCCAATATATAATGGCACCTCAAGACTTGACAATTTTCTGCTCATCAAGGAAAAAAGGTAGTAGAGGATCAAAGGATATCAGTACTAGATGTATCCCTCCAGGACATCCCTGCCAGATGGTGGACCAACCATAAAGCCTTACTCAGAAATTGGGACGATGTAAAGCAAGCTATAAAGCATAGGTTTTAGAATAAGAAGCATCTACAATCAGAGATGCAAATGGATTTCCATGTTATGCAACTATTCAACAGATAATATGATCCTAGAGCACATATTGAAAAGTGTGTGAAACAGTTGTAAGTTTTGGAAATACCCTCACATTTATGGGTTCAGGTATTTCCTCATTCACTAGGTCCAATCCTGAAAGCTTGGTTCATACATGAGGAAACCAGAAGACAAAAAAATGAGTCATAAATGTTGGAAAATCATTTTTGCAAGGACTTCTCATTTACAAGTAAGTACCCTGAGCTTGAAGTAGTCCTACAAAAGATTAAATAATTTTGTTTTACAGATAATAGCAATTAGAAATCAAACCTAGTGGTATGTCCAAAGCATAGCCGATAAATTTAGACTAACCTTCACCTACCCTTGACCAAGAATCCTATAGAATGCTATATTATTAGCAGCGATTCAAAAATCCTAGATGAATTTGAGGAATTCAGAAACCTATCCATTAAAAAGACAGAAGGAAACAGAGAAATCTAGAACACCATACCCAGTTAGACTGGTAGTTCCTACAATCACCCATTAAAATTGCGCAAAGTCAAAATAGGGACCACATAGAAACCTAATATAGCTATGGTGGGAGAATACTGGGATGAAAAAACTATTCAATAAATACAGGGCTTGTTGCGGAAATATGAGGATTTGTTCCCAAAGACCTTTTCAGAGTTAAAGGGAATCAAAGGAGTTATGGGAGAAATGAAAATTGAATTAAAACCAGGATCAAAAATTGTGACGAATAGACCATACCATCTTAACCCTAGAGTAAAATAGAAGGTCAAGAAGGAGATAGACAAGATGTTGGAAGATGGACTTAGTTTTGCAGTGGAAGAAGTAGAATGGGTCAGCCCAATAGTCATTCAAAGCAAGAAAGGCATAGAGGATATCAAGGTCTATGTCGACTATAGAAGCCTCAACTCTACCTGTGTGCATGACCCTTTCCCAACACCAATTACTAATGAGGTGCTAGAATAGTTTGCGGGGAAGGAATCATACTCATTCACATATGGATTTTTAGGGTACCACCAAGTCAATATTTCCGAAGAGGACAAGAGGAATACTACATTCATAACATATTGGGGATCGTTTGCATACAATGTGATGGAATTTGGCTTGAACAACGCCCCTGCATTTTTTTCCAGGATTGTAATAGTATCCTTTAGAGAGTTCATTCACAAGTTTATAGAATTCTATATGGATTATTGTATGATATATAGTTTTCTCAAGGAACATGCAACACTATTATGACTAATGTTTGACAGATGTAGAGAATTGAAGATATCATTGAATCTCAAAAAGTGTATCTTCTACATACCACATGGGAATTTGTTGGGCCACATAGTATGCCGAGAAGGAGTATTAGTGGACCCATCCAAAGTTGTGTTTATTGTGAACATGCCACCACCTATGAGTGCTAAGCATTTGCACTCCACGTTGGGACACACATGGTACTATTGCAGGTTCATTAGAAGATATGAAAACATTACTCCACCTCTGGAAAACCTATTGAAAAAGGCTGAAATGTTCCAATGGACCCCAGAATGTGATAAAGCATTTGGGACCCTAAAGTAGAAGCTCAACACCTCACCGATTCTGATATTCCCAAACTGGGAAAATGAATTTTATGTCCACGTAGATGCTTTAGGTATTTCCTTAGGAGCTATCTTAGTGCAACCTAGAGATGGAGCCATGGATCGTCCTATCTATTTTGGGAGCCGAAAGTTGTCACAAGATGAGAGAAACTACACAACGACAGAAAGGGACAGTTTATCCATGATTTCTTCTTTGCAAAAATTTAGACATTATTTGTTAGGCTCTCATTTTAATCTTTTTATTGATCATTCTGCATTGAAATATCTAGTTAACAAACTTGTGTTGGAAGGGAGGATTTGTAGATGGTTGCTACTATTTCAGGAATTTTCTTTTGAAGTAGTTATTAACAATGGAAGATCCAACGTAGGACATGATCACCTGTCTAGATTAGACTCAAGGGAAAGTGGTGGAGCAGTTGACGATCAACTCCTAGATGCATATTTGTTCTGGATTGAGCCCATACCAGAGTATATGGAGGACATAGAACTTTTTTAAGTACAGGAACCTGCCTAGAAAAATATCCCACAACCCAGAAACTCCATATGGTTGTTAGAGCAATGAATTACCAGTTGATCACAGGAAAATTGTATAAATTGGGACTAGAAAGTATCCTCATAATATGCGTCTTGGATAATGAAAGAAAAAATATACTATGGCAATTCCACAATGGAGTTGCAGGAGGTCATGTAGGAGGAAAGGCCATTGTGTAGAAAGTTCTCCAAGCTATACTTTGGTGGGAAAAACTCTTCAAGGATGCAAAGGTATATGCTAGAACATGTGATCTTTGTCAAAGAGTGGATAAGTCGTCATCATGAGATGATTTACCACTTCAACCTGTTCGATCACTATAGGAATTTGAGAAGTGGGTCCGTGACTTCATTGGACCAATCAACCCCACAACCAAGCATTCAAAGGCTAGATACAATATTACTACAACTCACTACCTTACACGCTGGGTTGAGACAACAACTGTTGAAGACTATTCAACCAATACTGCTGCTAGGTTCATATTTGAGAATATTATCACTTTATTTGTATGTCCTAGGAGCCTAACCAGTGATCGGGGAGCTCACTTTATTAGTAGCACTATAGTAAATATTACAGTAGAGTTCATGATCCAACATCACAAAATCATCCCTTACCATCCGCAGGCTAATGAAACAGTAGAAGAATTCAACAATATTCTGGAGAGAGGTTTAACAAAGGTTTGTTGCACAAATCAGGAAGATTCGGCTGGAAGAGTTCCAACAATACTATGGGCTTATAGGAAAACCACAAAGAAACTCCACAGGTACATGCCATTATAACTAGTTTATGGGAAGGAGGTTGTAGTGCCCACATAATTCATTACTTTGATTTTGTACATTGCACAGATCACCCATATGTTGGAGGACGAGTCAGTTGCGTAGAGACTCATGGATTTACAAGAACTCAAAGAGACCAAGTTCTTAGAAAATTTCCATCAATCGATTGAGAAAGAAAGGAAAAAATCTTGTCATGACAGGCACATTAAAACTAAAGTATTTGCACAAGGAGACTAGGTTCTACTCTATGATAGTCGGTACCAGAATCATCCTGGCAAGTTTCACATGCATTGGTTGGGACCATTTATAATTGTGGATATTCGACCCTCAAGAGCAGTGAGACTTGTGCAATTGGATGGTATGTTGCGGCCAGGATGGGTGAATGGAACTTTCCTAAAAACCTATATGTCTCAGAATTGAGCCAAAAGGAATTTGTCTCTAGTCTAAAAGACATGTATAATAGTTAAATTTGAGTTTTTCTGAAATTTTTGTAAATTCAGTTAATAAAGTCAATGTGTGCAATGTTGCGCCATGACATATAGTTCATTTCCTCTTATGTTTAAGTGTCGTTTGATGTATAACTTCTTACTCATCAGTGCAGGATCAAAAGTGTAAAGAATCCATTAATGATAGTCATTAATATGACGAGGACCCCTTTGTGGTCAAAGGGAGAATGAATCCGAATACAATCTGAATCCATGTGCCACACGAACACAGTCTAGTCACAACCTTTATTTCCATTATGGTACCATGTATAATTTTAGTTAAGCCATAAAACTGCAATACGTGAAGATTCCATCAATATTCACGTCGGTATTCCCACCCATCAAATGGAAAGGTATGAAACTAGCCACATCCCTATCCAACTCGCACAAGTAAATGCCAAAATCGCATGATAGGATTTACCTCGTTAACCAGTCCTGTCTGACAACTTAGATCCAAGTTGTGTCCATATGGTCATGATGAAAAGAATTTCTTTCTAAACTTGGCCACTAAGTTTGAGTATAAGGCTCTAAGAAATTGTCGTAGAACGCATTATTTTCAAAGAAATTACAATTTTCAAACTTTGTAGAGAAAGCAATCCTATGCAGTCGAGAAACCCATAGTTTTGATCCCCAATTCTTAGCTCACCACAAAATTTGCGATAATTCATAAACCCCAATGTCGAGAGCCATAGGAATTCGAAGTGCCATGTCTAAATATGCAGTACTAGACAAGCATTGTGACCCCCGAGTCAAGGTCGTGGGTGATCTCAAGGGGAAGGTAGAGCAGGTCAAGCTCCTTGATCTTGACTTAACAGACCCAGTATTGTTCCCCAAGATGAAGATAGACATATTCTGGGATATATATCTAGATGATTTGGGAGGCATGCAATTCATTCAAAAAATGGAATCTATCAACCTATTCAACTCGACTATCATGAACCTCAAAGACCTGTCGATATTCTGTACCACTAGTGATGTTGGGAAGTGCACCAAATTCTTGATCAATAGGGTGCATGACCAAAGTCTCTGGTTGGAAAAGCGATACCCAATCCATGCTGAAGGCATCCATCATCTTATTGGACTATCCATCAAAGGCGAGGATGTGTCAAAAGGATTCCGGGGTCCTGGTAAACATGGAAAAACGAAAGGAGAGCCGAGCCTCTATGAAATATTCCACACTCAGAGGGGGGGCGCACAACAAAAATTGACATCATACTACCAGAGTTAATCAGGAATTGATGTTACATCATAGCTAGTAAGGTTATGAGGTCATATTACAAGGGTGAATGCATGTAAGATGCATTGTCAACAGCATACTTTTACACCAATGGCACTCTATTTAACTTCTGCAGTTACTTGCTAGAGGAACTACTAGTGGCTTGCAAGGAAGCTGAGGAGAAGGGAGGAAACTTCACCTCCATATATATGTTGATGGAATTCATGATGCTAAAGTGGAATCCACCCATGGGAAGACCACTTGTTGTGGGTGGGAAATCCCCCTACAGACTAGCATTAAGGGTTTTGTAATGCATGCAGAAAATGACCTAAAGTATCCTACTTCTTACCAACATCCCAATCATAAACCCCATTATTCATATGCAAATACAAGGTTAAAAATATCAAGTTATTGTACCTTAGTTTCCATGTTTGATGTCGATCCTTTAACGTTTGGTCGCTCCTTGACCTCAAATCTTCTCCCAATGCTGACCTGCATTCACAAAAAGACAAACAAAGAACTCCACATGCATATGATCTATGAACTAATGGGTTCGATATTTTATCAAAATATAATCAAATTTAAATATTGACAATCTCATATCGCAGGACAGGAAAAGTACTTCTTTTATTAATCACATAAGAGTAACCTTACAATAGTGAGATCGACCACTGCTCCTCGAATCTACTCCTGGGCTCCTCTACAACTGTGCTCCAACTTCTTTTGTATATGCTTCTCTTCAAACACTAGTTGAAAAATGTTGGGACAAATGGAATGCGAAATTGGGTAGAGTTTCTTTACAATTATTTTCCTCCTTCCAAATGGGACCCCTACCCCTTCTTTTATAGGCTAGAAAGGGATAGATATTTGGTTGAGTGACCGGCTATGGGCGGTCAAATAGTTTAGGTAACTCACCCAAAACTATGAGTTCCATCTACAAATTTCCATTTTTTGTGCTTTTGTAGGTATATGCGGGCTGTAGTGGGACAACCAACGTATACAGGCATGCAATAGTGAAGCAGAGCATGTGTGCCTTAAAAAAGAGTGCTTTTAAGAAGAGTTGTTCAATAGTGTCTTGGAAAAAGATGTAAAATGATATGGCTTGATGCCAGGTAAGAATATCTAGTGAAAATTAGGGTTATAACAGATTCCCCCTAATGTGTGAGTTCAGAAGAGAATTTGATGGTCGAAATACATTATCAATATTCACCAACATATGAAACAAGTGAGCCTAGGGACCAGAGTTTGGGAGGTTCCATCTTCAAAATAACAATTTTCTCACCGAGGCGGGCATACCCATGCTCAGAATGAAATAAAATCATGGCTACCAATCAAATACATTGTAGATCCATGTCATATAAATATATAAAGTGTATCCACGAGCAATACACAATGGATCTACATCTTGAAATCAAAAACATATACATGTATAGTATCCATCTTCAAGAAGCGAATAAGGCTTGATGGCTAGAGATGATGCCTTTAGAGCTCGAGCAATAGCTTCAAAATATTCACAACTCGGGTAGGAGTGTAATATGAGTGTATGACTTCAATACCCATAGGTCTTCGACAACTTGTCAGGAACAGACTAGAGGATTTTGATGATCAGGCTGAGGGCTTCATGGATTTCGAGCAAAGACTTGATTGGGTTTTTGGGATGGTCGGGCATGAGGGAAAGAGACAATCTTCAAAGGGGCCGACTCAATCTTGGTAAAAAATTCCCTTGGACAATAGCACGACAAATGACGAGACTCGGGAAGCATGATGTTGACATAAGATCACGATGCAGGAGGCAATGAAAAATCTCCATATGTTTGGAAGAATAACCAAATGGAGGAGTAAACAACTCTATGTAGCAAGAAACAACTTCCTAAGGTAATATTAAATCCCAGGGCTTGACGAACAAACGAAATGATGTGCTTTGTCCAAGGGTGACTCATTGTGCTACCAACAAAAAGAAAATAGTTTTCCCTTCCTCCTTTTGGGGTATATTTGATTCTTTTGTCTTTTTCAATAATTTTGAAAAGATTGAAAAGGAATAAAAGAATGCTACATTACATGTGAGGATTGAGTGTCACAGACATACTAGTTCTAATCACAAGGAACACATGGATGCTCAGAGCAAAGGGACATATGCAGGAAAATGACACTTTGGAAAAATTCTCTGTGGGCCAAGGTGTCAAGACGCAGAGGAAAAGTGCTACAGGGCTTGTGTATAAGTCATGCTTCAGATGGTTCAGTTGAGAGAAACATGGAGCTGGGATTAGTCCAAAGACATAGGTATGCAAACGTGATTAATAAGACACACAATGGTAATGTCCTTCTATGTAATTTTAACGAGCCCAGAGAAGGTAAGATCGACGGTTTTTAATATTTAGAGAATCTGAAAAAGCATAAAAGGAGACTCCATTGGGGTACCTTTTTTCAAAGATAGTCTATTCGGTTCGAAAAAGGGGTAAACTGGCACCGACCAAACATTTATTCAAAACCATTTTAATGAGTGTGATAAAGACAAGATCACTCGACAATTTTTTCATTTTTAAGGAGTCTGAAAAAAGCTTAACTATGGACTCCATCATAAATGTTCTTCAGAACTATTTTAACGAGTGTGAAGGAATAAGGTCACTCGACGATCTTTTCAATTTTAGGGAGTCTGAAAAGAGCTTAACTATGGACTCTGTGGGGATTCCTATTTCGTAAATTTAGTCCCTTAGGCCGGAAAAAGGGTTAAAATCATACCTGAGAATACTCTTCTAGGGAACCGAAGCTCCTAGAGTATACATTTGTTCATACAGTTGACCATCCAGATAGAAAAAGGGGTAAACTACCGTCAAACATACGTGCCTTCAAATTTCAGATTAGTGAGCGCGAAGGTCAACAAGTTCACTTAACAATCTTTTCATTTTTAGAGGGTCTGAAAAGGGCTTAAAAGAAGACCCATTATATTTTGGGAGTCCTGAGGGTGAGGTAAAGAGTGATAATTCTTCATGAAAATGAGGCTTAAACTCATAATTAGGATAAAAAAAATAAGGATTCCCGAGCCTATAGTCATTAATTATGCCATGGACACCAAAATGCAACCAGGATTTATCTAGGGCATCCATGAAGGGTTAGGCTCTACCACTAAAATATGACACTTCTAAAGAAACAATGATGGTTCTATGTCTCGATTCAGTGGGATCGATCCTATGGAAAAGAGAAAAAGGAAACGAGGTGCAACAAGTGGAGGTGGAATCCAATCTTACATGCACAAAGTTGGAAAAACGAATTTTTACCAAACGACCTTGAAAATGACCCAAAACTCCAAACATTTCCCAATATCCAAAGTAACTCTTATCGTAACAATCCATAAGAAACTCCTGAACCATGTTAAATGAATTTTAATTTAGAAAAAATGACAAAAGGGTCCAAAAAATGACAAAAAGGGGCCAAAAAGTCTATAAATAGAAGTTGGCAGCTCATTATCACCATTGTTAATTGAGAAATTAACTGTGGAGCCAAAAACACCCCTTTGTAAAAAGAGTTGATTCTAGAAGCTTCAGTGAATGGAACAAACTTTTGATTGGACCAAGTAAGTACATACTAACTCCTCTTGCATCTCAAGACTTCATTTATGCATTTTTTTATTTTTTTTTGAGGGGGGCACTGACCTTTAAAATGGTCAGTCCTATGTATATGTGAGTTTTCCTATGACACCCAGCGTATGCCCACATGCAGAGAAAATGTTGCACACGGGCATACGCGACTGTCTACATTATAGCCCGCATATACCCTCCAACATAGAAAACAAAATTAAAACAATGCAAGGGCTAATCCCTCCTGAACTTGTCAATTGTAGGATGTGCGTTCACTGGAGAGAGAGAGAGAGCATGAGGAATTTGATTATGTGGTCTTAGATGACCTTGATGCTGTAGTTGTATTAGCTCAATCTGGCTTATTTAAGTTCTTCCAGAGTGCATTTATGTGGGCACAACCCAGGCTGTTGAATGCCTTGATAGACTACTGGCACCTGGATGTAGAGGCATTCATCCTTGAGGGATAGTCGTTGACTCCAATGAATGAATATATCTTCTTTCTGACTAGCCTCTCAAGGAGAGGGGAACCAGTCAACCTTCACACATTTTGCTCCAAGCCTCACAACATAGTGGAGTTGATTGGACTCCATTGCAAGGCAGGTACTGACAAAGTGGGAATCCACGTGCCGATTCATAAGATCAAAAACCTAACGTTGAAAGCGATAGTTCTACTTATTGGGTGGATCACTAGATCTACAGCTTTACACCAGGATTTTCGAGTGCACATGAATTATGTGGTTCAATTCTTGAATGCACAAGTTTTGGACTAGAGTACTACTTTACAAGACTGCATGAAAAGGAAGTTAATAGAGTGTTGGATGCAGAGGCACAAAAACTTTGGGTTTGGTACTATCCTTTTTGCTTTCTTCTTCGAGAGGGTACCTATTCTAAGCCGGAGGGAGATTGTACGAGGGCAAGTAGCCTCTTCTCTGATAGTAAATAGATGGGCAATGCTGTTTCTGTGACATGGGGGAGGGAGGACTATTGAGGCCTTTGACGACAAGTTTTTTGATTGGTGGTCTCGACAGATTTTAGTGATAGAGGACTATCCCTATGCTAGAATCAACTTTTCCAGAGACCCTGACATGAGCGTACCTCTCGAAGTGTTATGAGGAGAGATAGGTAAGCTTGATTTTCAAAGTTATTTGATTTTTATGTTGTTTTTATATATATCATTTTTTTGTATACCAGAGTATCTGACATATATGTGTCTATTATGTGCAAATGTGGGACCAATGCATCCAACAGAATTTGCGGGGACCAGTCAACGTCCTTGACCAGAGGCCGCACCAGCCGCAGTCGGCGGACCAGTACAAGTAGGGGGACATCCATCCAGTGAGGCTGAGAGAGTTTTGATATGGGTATAGCGGAACCTTACCTCACTCACTCGTACAGTCCCCATGGAAGAGATTGAGGATCTATCACCATCTATGCAGCCTCATGTAGTTGGGGTGCCACGAACTTGGGTCCAACTATTTCAGCATTTGGAAAACGTCGTTTTTCAGTACAATAGGGCCAAAAGGCCTCGTCCTTAACTAGGCTAGACTACCTACATGCCGATGGTACCTTTTGTATATTTTTGAGGGTATAAGCCCCGTGACTCTTTACTGGACATATTTTTTAGGCGCTTGCACCCACCCATGTACTCCAATATTTTTGATATTATATATGGATTTTTTATTTTTTTGTGTTTTATGGATTACACTTATCTACAAATGTATTTACATGTGCATGTGTGTTCTTTTTCTTACATGTGTGCAAGATGCTAATCTAATATATGATTAGCTAGAGTATTTGTAACCTAATTCAATCTCCTAGGAACATGGATATATGTAATGCAATCAAAGTCTCATTCTAAGAGACATACCCTAAGGAACCATCAGTGTAGAGTAGGATCATGAACACGATTGATTCCATTTAATTGAGACACTACCTGTTGAGAATCTAAATAGACCCGAAGGTGAGAGATACCAAGCGACAAAGCATCATGAAGAAACTCAATAACTGCGATGTATTCAGAGACATTTTTTGTAGTGTCGCCTAAATAGATACCTCCTGAATATAGAAACTGGCCCTGTGGTGTGAAAATCACCCAAGCTACAGAGGCAAGCCTCCAAGTGTGTCAGCTAGTGTCATTCACGAACCCAATGAACACCTCTGATTCACTTGACATCTGCCACATTGAAAAAGATAACATTAAAAATGACACGTCCATAAAACCAAAAGAAAAACTAAAAAGTAATAGTACAAAGACTATACATATGTTACAAAAAGTCACCCAAGGTGACCCATCTATGAGTAATATTTCTTGAGGTAGAGCCCATTTCTAGGCTTCGCCAAAACATTTCCCTCAAATTCCACCAAATGATAAGCACCCTTTTTAAGAACCTCTTTTACGATGAAAGTTCTGAACCAGATAGGTTTGAACTTTCCTGCCCCTAGGGGATACTTATCTTGTTCATATAACAGGACAAGCTCACTTTCAAAGAAAATCCGAGGACAAAGAGACCGATCATATTGACACCTGAATTTTTGTTTATGATCTTTGTTAGCTAAGGCCGTGTCCTGATGCTTCTCATTGAGCTGCTCGAAATATAATAAATGTTCTTCAAGTGGTGAAGTGTCTGGCAATAAATGTTCTGCCAACTTTAAATATGGTATCTAACATTCTATGGGAAAGACTGCTTCCAACCTATAAACGAGTTGAAAATGTGAGAAATTGGTTGCAGTCTTAATGGACATTCGATAAGCCCATAATGTTGAGTATAACATCAAATGCCAATTTGACTTGGTTGAATTGATCGTTCACTGTAGAATGGTCTTAAGATATATTTTACAGCTTCCACCTGACCATTCTCTTGGCGATAGTAGGGTGATTAATGTTCTTTCTGCAACCTAAGCTTTGACATTAACTCGGTCATCATTTTGTTCTAAAAGTGACTGCCATGGTTAGTGACAATCTCTCTTGGGACGAAAAACCTTTCTATTATCTGGTTGAACAAAAAGAGAGTTGATGTCTCCCCATCATCTTTAAACATTGGCATATCTTCAACCCACTTGGTGAACTAGTCTACTGCTACGATGATATAGCAGTGCCCCCTTGCTGAAGGGGGGTTTCATATAGTGTAATCAATCCCCAATTTAGTGAAGGGACCAACGATAATAATGGGAAACATGGGAGCGAGGTGTGCCCTAATATTCTGAGAGAAGATCTGACACAGGTGGCAGTTCTTGACCGATTCAACACAATCTTTGATTAATGTCGTCCATAAGTAACCAACTCGTAGAATTTTTTGGGTTGTTTCCAACCCAGATAGATGACTTCCATATGCTCCAGTGTGGCAATAGTTAAGAAGGATTTTTGCTTCTTCATGAGTGAGACATCGGCGAAGGATGTAGTCTACACCTTGGCAATACAAAGTGTCCTTGAGTATGAGATAGTTCTTAGCCTAATGGCATATAGGAGGACACTCATCACAATAAGCAGAGGAGGGACACTTCAAAGTTTGGAGATAGACAAGAACATCTCCATACCAAGGGTCAGAAGGTGTGATAAAAAACATGTCTCCTTTGATAGGCGACTCGTCGGGTATAACATCACATGATTTGACTAGAAGTTCCGATATGAGTTCTGCAAAGACCGTCGAATTTTTGGATTTTGTTAAAACAAAGTCCAAGTCAAATTCCTGGAGGATAAATATCCATCTAGTGATATTTCCACCGATGACACATCATGTCAATATGTATTGAAATGGATTCATGATGACAATGATAGTGGTCTTGGGAAACAAAATATAGTGACAAAACAGTTGGACAGCATGAACTGTTGCCAACACAAGTTTTTCAATGTGGGAATAATTGAGTTCCAGTCCAACTAGGCCTCAGCTTAGGTAATAAATCATGTATTCTGAGAGTAAATCATCCTCTTGAACTAAGACCATACCGATGGTTGACTCCGTAGCATCCAAGTATAATAATAAATCTTTATTATAATTAGGTGGCTAAAGCAGAGGGGTAGATATGAGGGCACGTTTCAACGCTATAAAAGAGCATTGAGAAGCTTCATCCAAATGAAAGGGAATGTCCTTATTCATTAAAAGCATAAAACCCTTTGTGATCTCGGCATAGTTTGTGATGAAACACCGTAGAAAGTTTGTTTTTATCTGCAGACTCTGAAGTTGAGGTATGGTGCATGGGGGAGGCAATTGAACTATTGCCTCAACCTTTAGAGGATCGACCATGAACCCTGTTGTCAAAACTATGAAACCTAATAGAGGACCCGATGTGATGCAAAACCTAGACTTGTTTGGATTCAAGCGAATTTAGTAATAGTGACACCGTTGAAGGATAATTCAGAGGTGTGTCGGATGATCAAATCTCATTTGATATCGTGATGCTAAATCATCGAGATAAGCCTCAACTATGTGTTTAAGGTCATGGAAAGAAAAAGACATGGCCCGCTGAAACGTAGCTCCAACATTTTTCAGACCAAAAGGCATCTTACGATAACTGAATGTACCCCATAGACAAATGAAAGCGGTTTTGTGTTGGTCTTTAGGTTTGATCTATACCTGATTGTATCCTGAAAAAACATCCATGAACAAAGAAGCCTCACAACTTGTGCATTCATCGACTATCTGGTCAATAAATGGTGTTTGGAAATTATCTTTTGGGTAGGCCTTGTTTATATCACAGAAGTCCGTACATACGTGAATCATACCCTGTTTCGTATTGACCGGCATGGGATTCAACACCCATTGAGTCAATTGGACGAGGTATATGAAACAATCTTTAAGCAGTTTCTCGACTTCATCCTTGATAGCTGCTGCTTTCCTATGATTGACCAGACGAAGCTTCTGCTGGACTAGATTGCCATCAAGATAAGTCGTGATTTCATGTTCGACGATTTATGGATCTATTCCTGGCATTTCCTCATAAGACCAAGAAGACACATCACATAATTCTTTAAATAAATTTTTGTAGATTTGAATCTCCTCGGGGGAGAAATCCTCTCCGACGAAGATATTCTCCATGATGCCAAGGGTTTTGGATATGTCAATAGGTATCGTTTCATCTATTGTTTCCATATTTCCTTCAATGTAAACATCATGTGTTTCCAAAGTATTAATAGGACAATCTTTATCTCCATTCATAGTCAGAGTGAATTCACCTGCTTCAATTCATCTTAACTCTAGGAGGAAGTAAGATCTATGATGAAGATCATCCCAGGTTTTTTCCAGACTAGTCATTGCCTCAATAATCACCTCGTCTGAGGGCAAGACTAAGTTTAAATAATCTGTATCAGCAAGGGAACCTTGAGCCCAAATAGGCTCGAGCACCAGATCTAACTCTTGTGCAGGAGTCAGATCAAGGTCAGCAGAAGCTCGCCGAAGGATTGAGTATGCAACTTCTTCCGCAGACGAAGGCATAGTCATGCCATGGTTCTCTGTCCCTTTCATCGTGGCTGATGGGGAAGGAAGAGTTTGTGGATCATTAAAGTATGTCATGCAAAATGACAATATTTGAAAATTTTCAGCCTGAGGTTGGTCAGGGTCAGCCGACATGTAATGGACATTTATGGTCAAAGGCGGGTAATCAAAAGTACCCATCAAAGGTGGGTAGAAACCAATCCCTAAGTTGATGATACCGAGCTGAAGGTTATCGATCATTGGGACCGTGGAGACTCGCGATGAAGGGTTAGGATGAGAGAAGCATAAATGATCAATGGCCATGATCTGACCCTCATGTGGAAACAATAAGACTCAGAAAATTGTCATGACCACTCCTTTCATAGCATAGGTCCAAATCCTTCCTAACAGAAGATTGTAGTTGAGAGATGCATCAACCACTTTAACTTTGATGAACACGGTTTTTCCCCCTAACTACACAGGGAAAGAGGAAATGATCCCATGTGGTCAGAAAGAGTGACCATCTAAGGCTGTAAGAAGAGTAGGTGACAGAGACAAAATGGGTTGGGCCATGGAATTCGAACATTCCAAGGACATCACGCATGTCGAGGCACCCTCATCCACCACTATATGTAAAATATTCTGAGTAAAAGTTTTCATGGTGTAAGCCACTACTATTTGAAAAGCTATTTGGTTAGGAAGACAAGGTTTTAAGTCGGTTGTATCAAGAATGATCCTTTATGGATTACAAGTCTTGACAGATCCTAGGGAGGATAACAGAGCCTTTCTCTGGGAAGGGAAACTCTGGAAAACTTTCAAAGAAGACATGGCACAAAGGGGCTTGTGATAAATCCTCCACCACAAAGTAGTTATGGGTGGCCCGTGTGTTTGGATTGTGAGAATCTTTCTTGAAGACACCTTTTGGGATGTGTGTCATTGTTTCTCCCAATGTCTTCTCAATATGGAGAGGAAGAGATGGATTATCATCTTTTTAACCCTTCTCAAAGGTGTTTGTCTTTCCATAATGATGTGCTCTAGTCGATATATAGGCATCACCTTTCATCATATACACATTTACGGATGAAGGATTACTCAAAGAAGGAGAGGGTCCTTGACTACCCCCTTCCATGCTCGAGGAGGCTTGAGTTAGATTTTGCCTGTGTGGAAACGGGTTCATTAACATGGTAGGTTGTTGCTATGCCAATAACTTCTGGGCCTCTACAAGACGAGGGCACTGATGCGTCAGGTGGTCTTCCTTGAAAATATTAGAAGGATACTTTGACTTATTTTTTTTAGTGTCTCTCCTCACAGCATTATCGGTGGGTTTCTTACCCCCCTTACCCTTCTTTCATTGTTTCTTCTTTCCATTAGGCTGTTGGGTAGCCTTTGGGTTTGTCATTTTCACACTGTGTACATCCAACTTTTGGGTAGGGGGGACAGTCGAACTGGTGGTCTAGTTGGTCAATGTCTGTTGTATCAACAATTGTTGCAATTTATTTGATAATGGATCAATGATATTTGTTTGTGCTAAGCCAATAATTCCATCATCATGTGGTCTAGACCTTTGTCTGGTTTTGTCAAGGATTGACCTCGATGCATATGGAAAAATATCATACAGTAAACAAGACTGAGAGTAAATTAGCTCTAGTTGTTGAGCTCTCATTATTGCATCTTCCTCAGAAAACACTCCAAATGTTGTGACATCTTTAGATAAATGGGGTACCAAAGACTTAAGGAACCACTCGAGTAGGAATGCTAGTGGGTTTGGCACTTTTATTAAACTCTTTCGACATCTCCATTATTGGATATGAATTCATTGCCGACGTCGTATCTCAGAGGTAATTGGAAATGGTTCAATAAAGACATTGCCAATTCGTCGAAGGAAGAGTACCATGAGTGGTCGATCTCGATGTACCATTTTGTAGCACTCCCTATGAGAGTGCGTTGATACAATCGCAACTGAACGAAGTCGTCTCATAATGAGTTGGATGAGCACCATAAGTGGAAGGTAGTCACATGATCACCAGGATCTTCATTAGGCTTGGCCTCGAACTTTGGAATGTATGAAGGAAATTTTCTAGCATAGGAGGCCAACTCGGATCGTGACAGATGGGGTGATTTAAGAACCTTGTCAACTCTGGCAAGTGTAGGGTTGCTAGAAATGGTAGTTTGGGTTGTGGATTGTAGCCATGGAAAAAAGGATCCTAGAGTTTTACCGACACCAGGTTGCTAAGAAAAGTTAGGTTGTTGGCCAGGGCTTTGGTAATAACCATGGTCGTGACCAGTGTATGGGTTGTGCATTTGTTGAGACATCATCTGTTGGTTCTCATAATAGGACGTAAAGGATTGAGATTGCATCGCATTCCAAGGATTTTGGGAGGGGTTTCCCCCTGTCGATCCAACAGGCATAGGCGTTGGGCCTTGCCCAATGTTCTATTGGGTATGGAAAGGGTTTCCCTCAATTGCCATCCCTGGCAAGGGGACTGGTCCTTGCCACATATTCCAAGGATCTAGTGAGCAAGGAATTCCTAAGTATGCCCCCTGTCTAGGAATAATACCCTATATAGGATGTGATTGTCCATAACCGGGGTTTCCCCTGACTGAGACAACAGCTGATGACAAAGCATTGTTACCAAACACGCTGAACAAAGAGAAAGGTGTCGAACCAACCAACATGTTATAAGGAGGGATTGCTTGACTGCCTAATCCAAACAAGTTTACGTTAGGCCCGACGGAGTGTTGGGGAAGACTGTCGAGCGAGGGGGACGAAGGGGGTATATTTTAAGCCCTAATATTGGCTCATTACCCCTTAATTGGGGCATATTATATTAGTAATGTTATTTTATTTATGTCGACTTTAAGCCATTAATTGTAATTATACCTCCTAGTCTCCTATATATACCGAGGAGACATTTTCATTTTGAATCATCTGGTACTTGAACATTTAAGTGGGGTAAAAGGAGGTTTCCCCCTTGAAGAGGCTTATTATCTGAAATTATCTCTTTTTCAAGGCGTTGAGTACTTTTCCTGAGGTTTT
>SNQJ01S0074740.1:35693-64558 GCA_010110895.2 Picea sitchensis | reverse complement strand
TTTCACCTCTTGCTGGAGAGTTCATGATCGAATGCTTCGTCTGAATTAACATAGTTTTGTTATGATAAATGATTTATTATTGTATTGTTGTTTTCTCTGGTTTCCCGCATTTGGAAGTAAGAAGATCTTGTTTTCAGATGCCTTCTCTCACAGTTTGTTAGAAGCCTGATGCCTATAGCAGACCCTTGCACCTTTCTCAAGAAGTCTTCCCCCTACTCACCCTTTATTGCAACTCATTGTTTGAAGTTTATCAAGACCTCACTCGTTCATGCATGCCTGGCCTAGTTTCTGAGTTGAGACCACTGTTCCAAGTTTACTTCCATTTGATCACCCCTTTCAAACAAATCGTGACATTAAACTGATGGGCGTCGAGCTCTTCTCCTGCAAGCAATCCAGGAATGACTTCCGGCTCCAACAGTTTTCTATTGACATGGGCGATTGCGACATTGTTTTGGGTACAGACTAGCTAAGGACTTTGGGTCCCATTCTCATGGATTTTTAGAACTTAACCATGAAATTTGATCAAGGAGGCCACCAATATAAATTCCAAGGCATCACTGTTGGTTCACCTGAGGTCATCAGTTCTCATCGCATGGAAAAACTGCTCAAAAATGGTCATTCTAGTGTCATTGCCTAACTCCATGCCATACAAGCCACAGAGACACCCCGAGTGCCCCAAGACCTCCGAGCCCTCCTTTCTAAACATCAAATAGTATTTTCCACTCTACAAGGACTCCCTCCTTCCCATGGTTTTCATGATCATTCCATTCCCCTTGTCCCAGGAAGCCTTCCCCCCAATATCCGTCCATATCGCCACCCCTTTTCACAAAAAAAATTTTTGAAAAAATGGTCCAGGAACTCCTTATTGCCAGCGTCATCCATCCTAGTATGATCCCTTACTAGTCTCTGGTCATCATGGTACTGAAGAAAGAAGGTTCTTGGATAATGTGTCCTGACTTCTGTGCTTTCAACAAACTAACCATCAAAGACAAATTTCCCATTCCTGTCATTGATGACCTCCTGGATGAATTGAGTGGCACCCAATTCTTTACCAAACTTGATCTTCACTCGGGCTATCACCAGATACGTATGAAAGAGGCCAACATTCCCAAGACAACCTTTCACACTCATGAGGGCCACTATGAGTTTTTGGTCATGCCCTTTGGTTTTTGTAACGCCCCCTCCACCTTCCAAAGCCTCATGAACCATGTCTTCCGCTCATTTCTCCATCATTTTGTCTTAGTTTTCTTTGATGATATCCTCATCTATAGAAAAACCTGGATAGACCATCTTACTCATGTGGATCAAGTTCTCCGCCTACTCTCTCAGCACCAACTTTTCCTGAAACAGTCCAAATGTGCTTTTGGTGCCTCAGATGTAGAATACTTGGGTCATCTGGTGGGAAAGGATGGTGTCAGGGTGGACCCAAAAAAGATTGAAGCTATCCAAGACTGGTCACACCCAAAGAATCTCAAAAGCTTGTGTGGATTTTTGGGCCTCACAGGGTATTATCGCAAGTTCGTTAAGAACTACGGAAACATTGCAGCACCTCTCACGACTCTCCTAAAAAAGAACTCTTTCACTTGGACTCCAGGAGCTGCTCAAGATTTTCAAACCTTGAAGACAACCATGTGCACCACTCCGTTTCTGGCCCTTCGCGACTTTACAAATACCTTTGTGTTGGAATGTGACACCTCAGGGAAAGGAATTGGCGCTATCCTTATGCAAGAGGGTCGACCTTTGGCCTTCACTAGCAAGCAATTGTCTGAAAGGAATCTGGGAAAACCCATTTATGAAAAATAATTTTTGGCAATTATGCATGCCGTTGAGTTATGGCATCCTTATCTCTTGGGGCAATGCTTCCAAATTAAGACYGACCATCAAAGCCTCAAGTACTTTCTGGAACAACGCATTTCTTGCCAGGAACAATAAAAATGGGTGACTAATATCTTTGGATATGATTATGAGATCATTTACAAGATGGGCAAAGACAAGGTCATGGTAGATGCATTGTCCCGAAAATATGAAGACGAAGGATCCCTTTTTTATCTTTCCTTCATTGTACCCGATTGGCTCCAAGCTGTGTGCCAGGAATGGCTTCAAGATCCCAAAAGTTTGCATCTGATCTAGCAACTGCAAAACAAGGCTCCGACTCCCCTAGGTTACTCCTGGCTCCAAAATGAGATTCGATACAAAGGCCGCTTGTATTTAAGTAAACAATCCAAGCTCAAATCCATGGTACTTTCTGAGCTTCATGCTACACCCACAGCGGGGCACTCAGGGTTCGCCAAAATAGATGACCGAGTCAAACATTCTTTTTTCTGGGATGGTATGAAGCAAGACATCCATAATTTTGTCGTTGAATGTGAGGTGTGTCAACACAACAAGGGAGAAACAGTCAAATATCCAGGCACCCTCCAACCGCTTCCGATTCCCCCAGCTATTTGGAAGGATATCTCTATGAAATTTATTACAGGCTTACCCAAATAGGGCAATAAATCAGTCATAATGGTGGTGGTGGATATCCTTTCCAAGTATGCTCATTTTTGTGCTCTTCACCACCCATTTACTACATCCACGGTGGCTCAAATTTTCATGGACCAGGTCTTCAATCTTCATGGCATGCCACACTCTATTGTTTATGATCGAGACCCAACTTTCACAAGAAATTTTTGGCAAGAATTGTTTAAGCTACAAGGCACATGATTGCATCTTAGCTTAGCTTATCATCCCCAGATGGATGGTCAAATGGAATTTGTCAACAAGTGTTTGGAAACATATCTGAGGTGCTTTGCCTCTAAAAAACAACACCAGTGGGCTCAATGGTTACCCCTCACTGAATGGTGGTACAAAACTACATATCATACAGCCACTTGCATGACTCCTTTTGAAGCGGTATATGGATAGAAGCCACCTTCAGTTCTCTCATACTTATCGGGTACCTCGAAGGTCCAGGCGGTTGACCAAACACTTACAGTCTGAGAGGATATCCTTCATACCCTTAAAGAGAACTTGGTCATGGCACAAAATAGAATGAAGCAGCAAGAATATCAAGGTCACTCTGAACGTCAATTTGCAGAAGGGGATCAGGTGTTTCTGAGACTGCAACCATATAAGAAAACTTCCCTCAAGGCCGAGCATTGTCAGAAGCTAGAACCCAAATTTTATGGACATTACACAGTTCTAAAGCATGTGGTACAATTTTCATATCAATTAGCTCTTCCCAGTCAGTCAAAGCTACATCTTGTTTTTCATGTTTCATGCTTGAAGAAGGTGATTGGAACCAGGTGCCAAATTCAAACCAACCTTCCAGAGTTCGCTGAAGAAGGATCCATTTGGCTACATCCAGAAGCAATTTTGGACCAGCGTGAGCATCGCCTATGTTAGAGAACCATCAAGGAAGTGCTAGTACAGTGGAAATATATAACTCCAACAAATGCCACTTGGGAACCAGCTACCATTCTGCAACAGTTTCCATATCTCAAGCCTTGAGGACAAGGCTATTTTTAAGGGGACGGACATGTTAAGGTCCTAACCCGCACATAGGTAGATCAATGTATTCGGATGTAATAAAGGTTTATATTAATAAGGCCTTTCAATAAAATGGAATAAGGAAGATGTAAGAAGACCTAGTAGAAGCTTCCTCTTCTAGAATGATCTTCCTCTACATGCTTCTCTTAATAAACATATTTAGTATAAATAAGGGTTGAGGGTATGAAAACCCTAGCTTGGAGATTATTGTAACAGAGCACTACTCGATTGAAGGTTGCCCCCTCGAAGAGGCCTGTGAACATTTCTTTATGAATCAAAATGTTATTTCTATTGTTGTTCTTGTATCATTTATGTGTTATTGTGAAGATTATGTTGGATATTTTATTGTTATTCTGCCATTTCTAGCATTTTATTTTTGTTCTGCATATTTTATATATCTGGTATCTTGCACTGTCATAGAGAAAAGTGATCTGTTGACTGCTTCTTTGATTCTGAGCTGCTTTGCGAGCAACTTCTCTTTCTCTTGCTAGATTTGTGCTTTCTCCTCTTCAAAATTTGTCTAGAGAGAAACCTTCTTTTGTTGCACAACTCGGTGTTTCTCTATGACTACTTTTTTCACTTGATTTAGAGCCTTTGTGGCCTATTCTGTTTCTTCCTATGCACAACAAAGGTGATCTTCGGTCGCATCAGCTAGTCTACAGAGTTGGGTAGGCTCATATCCCAACTTTGGTACTTTTGATAGCGAGGGCACAGTGGATATTGTGTGGCTAGATTGAAGGGCATGTTGTACCCCTTTGAGTTCAACCTCGATTATGTCATACATCTCTTCTTGCTTCACTTTGTGTTTCTGCAAGATGTCTTGTGAGGCATCTGCTATAGCTGTGATGATGAATTTGAAGTCATCGACCTTGAGCACAGTTCGCATCATGGTTTTTCTTTCTCTTGACTTCTTCTGTGAGGTGGGTTTCATGGGGGAAACCTTTCTTTTCTTCAAGGGATCAACCTCATCAGCAGGATCCCTAGGCGGTGTTACTTCACCTTGATTTTTTTGATCTTCTTTGCCATTGGTCTCTTCTCTATCTACCTCGTCATCACCTCCTCATCTAGGTGATACTAAAGAAGTTTCTTTTGGTGCACTACTCAAGTTTTGTACTTCTTCGGTCTTATTCCTTTTGTTGGTTCCAGGTGTGTCGTGTTCTTTGTAAGTGGCTTTTGAGCTATAAAGTAGTTCAGGATCAGACATTTTTGTAGGGTTAGCAGGGATAAGGAGTTTTGTTGACCAGTCCTTAGTTATCTCCTCAATGTCCTCCTCTATGAGATTATAGTATGATTGAGCTCTTTTTTATGCTCGTATTCTCGCGCAGTGATATAAATAAAGTGTCTATCTGCGTGGAACTTCATGAGAGATATGAACTGGTACAGGGTGTTTGGCGTTATGCGAGGGACAGCTTCGATGGCCCTCTTCAACTGCACGTAGTATGTATGGAATATTGYGTTCGATTGCCATTGTTTTCCCATATCGCTTGAGTACTAGAGCATGGTGAACTTCGCAGCGAGTGGCTTGAAAGACTCAATGTCTGAGAAGTTCACCCCTTCCAKCATCTCTCAAGCAGTAAATGCTATGAGGATCAGAAGCCAGCTAAAGTGGAACTCATATCGTTGATCCTAAGCTGCATGACAATCCAATTCCAGTTGGTTAACGAGGTGCTTCACCTAGTTAATTTGGAGTCCCTCTACACATTTCCCAGTGAGGTCAACAATGAATCTTGTGACCTAGGTAGGTCTGTTCTTTCTTACCAGCTTTCCTGCGATCAGTTGGCAAGCCAGGAGCACTAGTCCATTCTAGGTGGAAGCTACCTTGTAGTCTCGCGTCCCCTTTTCTACATCACCATATGTGTCTTTGATCCTCTATGTATGTTGGCCCTTGACCAAGTTTTGAAGAATACTTGGTCATATTTGACCATTTTTGGGGACTGCGACAGCTTGCCAAAGATGGAGCACAACGCGAAGCGGAAATTAGGGAAGCAAGACCTATTTTTGGGTCCTTTTTAGGGTTTTGGGTTGATGTAAAGGGAAAGGGATGTCAGACCATGGGTTTACCCATGCTTAGGCCCATTTTGTAATCTATAAATAGATACTTAAGCATTGTAATTAAAAAGGAGGAGTAGTAGTACATCTATGTGATGTATAGCTAAAGGCTTAGTGCAAGTAGCTGGATCTGTGTGATTGGATGTATATTGCAAGCGCTCTCTGCATGATTGTAAGGATATTGAAAATATAAGTGCAAGTTGTTGAAGTGCAAGGAAGAAGGATCTAGTGAGCTGCGCAGATATTTTGTCCTGTGCAAAGTAAGGGTCATTGAAACTCTATGTTGTAACCGCTTGATCGAGATAATATAAAGAAGAAGACTTTTTGGACATATCCCTATTGGTAGCAATAATATAATTGTTATTTTTTTTTTCATATCAATTAAATGATCTACATAGCTACCTAACCAGGGTCATGAAATTTTATTACTCTTCATGAGAAGTTTCTGAAATGACAGTTGTAAATTGTCGCTTCTCCCTATTGTCTATTCAAGCTTTGTTTTCATGACTGAAACCATGAAAACTTGTGACTGTGATTACCATTATGTTTTAAAATTTCATTAAAGATAATTTTTTCATATAGTTTATTATGGAATTTTGATTCCTTGCCATGAAGATATTACTCTCTTTGTTTTGATCCTTTCAATTCCAAGCATGCTTAAGAGGTTATTGGTTTTATGAACAAAGGACCCCCATGATTTGATTTCTTGTATAGTTTTGGTTTGATTCTTGGCTGTGCTTCTTTTACAAAACTTTTGGTTTTTCGATTTTTGACTTACCCAAACTTTGTAATCAAACCCATAATGCGTGCACTTATTTTCATTCCAATGATTTGGTCCTAGCTCATACTGAATGCAAAGGTGGTATACGATTTGCAAACTTCCATCATTTCTAAGGATGGCCTTGGGTTTCGCAAACCTCCTTCACATGCATTTTAATTAAACATCCATCCCATCGTATGAGTCTTTACATCGTTCATTGTTGAGCTTGGGGTTATGGCTCTATTTTGTTTTCACAAACCCTCCATGTATACTATGTTTGTTTGATTACCCTCCCGTCCAGTATGGCTCCTGTCATGAGAATTGAACCAAACGGTATCCAAACCCTACTCTTATACGATGATGCCAGAGGAGATTTGGAGAGAAGTGGTTGGCTTGTTTTCATTAGGAAGTTTCAGGGTTTGAATTTACAGGTTGCCCAAGAATTCGCTTTCTCCTTTGATGGTTGTAGAGAGAAAGTTGGTGATGTGCAACTAGAAGTTACCGAGGAGTTTATGAGTCAAGCCATAGGGTTACCAGCAAGTGGTCAGAGATGGTTTAAAAATGAAAAAGTGGAAGAATTTCCTTGGACCCTACTATTTACATCTTGGAAAATAACAAGTTGTGATAAAGGTATGACCATTTCATTCCTAAAAGATCGGTGGCACAATTTGCTCCCTGTGGTAAAGCAATTTGTTACCTGCGAAAGATGTTTTAGGCTTGTATTTTTGTACCATTTGCATATGCTTATGAGTTTTATGGATTTCCCTTTGAATATACCATATTACTTACTCAGGAGTCTTTATAAAATTGGGAAAAGATACAAGAAACACCGGTCAGACTCTAGCCTTTTTCATCATGGCCTAATTAAAATCTTACTTGTGCATCAGTTAGAATCGCAAAGTGATAATTGGGACTCGTTTGTAGTGAGAAATGGTTTCTTTAATCCAAATATTGATGAGGTCGATAAGCCAGTGGTTGAAGAAACCCTAACCTACCCTACAACGCCCCTCTCACCCATCCAAGCCTGTGTCTCGGTCCCCTATAGAAAACCCTTAATCGATCCCAAGGTTATTCAACAGGCCAATCAACAGATTACACATCCAAATGACTGTGTTAAAAATGTAAAGAAACCTACAGGAAAGAGATTTAAAAGTAATATTGATATCAATTTTAAAAACAAAAGAGCTGGCAGGCTAATTTCTAGGAGACTTCATAATAAGTCGAATTATCATCTGAGTTCAATCAATATGATCGAAGTTCACGAAATCTCATACTTTGAAATTGAGAGATTCCTTGAAGAGGAAGACCCTTTCTCATTCGAGCCACACCCTGATCGACCCTATAACTTTGTCGATAATTTACCTCCCTGATTGAAAGACAATCCAGAGTTTCCTAGTGTCAATCTTTGCAATGAATCTATTATCTGTATGGAGGGCACTCTGGTCCACAATCTGGTTTGTTCTGATGCAACTGCCACACCATCAAAGTGTGAGGTCTGTCTATCAAGGATTGATACATATTATATTGATATCCCATTTCTACAGTCACACGTTAAGGTTTTAAAAGATCAAATCGATGTTTTAACGAGAGAAAACCACAGGCTTGAATCTGTCATCCAAGGAGAAGAAAAACGTTTGAAGACCACAGGTCATGTGATATTTAAAAACATTGAGGCCGCTACAGCCATTGTAAATTTCAAGGTTTCATGATATGATTTGATTGCATGGTTAGAGGTATGATCTTTTAACTTAATAGCATGTTTGTTTTCATTCTTAAGTTAGATTATTTGGTTTGTTGAATAAACTATATTTCATTATTAAATTAGTCTGTTTTATTCACTAAATAAAATGAGATTTCATTTGTTAAAATAACTAGCTACAAAATCGCAAGATTCTGTAGCCAGTTATGTTAATTCGAATTGTGTAAATTAATGACAGAAAATGTATCTGAAATATTTCTATTTTTCTTTTCTCTCAGGATACTCAGGGATCCATGATTTCAAAATTGATTTGAGGCACTCTTGAGACCTTCTAGTCATATCTATGATATATTTTGAATGAACAGAAATGAATTGTTGTTAGTTTTGGAGGATTTAGTAAGATCAGGGTGGCTGCATCCCCCTTTATTTTTGAAACAAATATTTGATCTCAGGAACATAAACAGTTATCTTTCCTGAGGCCTTTATAAACCTATTATTTTGTAAATAGAGGCATCTTGGCCTGGGGCTTATTGTGAACAGTTTATATTCGAATTTAGACATAATCGATATTTACTTTATGCTTTAGTCATCTGTGAATGTGGTTATGATCTATATTTTGTTTATCTTGGTAATTGAATGACTGCAGATAGCTTTAGTCCTTGTAGGTTGTTTTGGTTGTCAAGATAGTTTTCTTCATGGTTCATGATTTTATGCTTTAGTTTTAGCAAAACAATTGAATGATATTTCAATTCAAGTTATGAGGTTTACCTTACATATGTAGATTGATTAAATGCAGGTTGTAACTGTAGGATTTATCCCATGTGTTATCACTTGTGATCTATTATATCACTATAATTATTTTGCGTCTTATTGTTTTATCAATTGAATACACCAGTCAATGCACAGTTTGGCCTTTGCACCAAACAGTGTTAAGATTCACAGTAGATTTATCTCGTGGATGGACTGACGCATGATTTACCCAAACAATTGGATGCATGCTCTTCAAATGATTAATAGGTTACTTTATTCTTTTATTTCATTTGCTTTCTTATTATAGAAGTTTTTATATATAGTATAATTTTCGCTATCTATATCTTCCTGTTTGATTAAGTAGTTTAATATTTGATCTTGTGAATGCATATAAACAAGAAAACAAATAGTATTTTTTATTTCTTTATTACTATTGTTAAAATAACCATTTTACATTCGATTTTCTATGAGTTCAGATTAAAACTCATTATTTGTATATGTTGTATATATGATAAATAGAAATATTAAATAAATATTAATGAGATAAACTGCATATATATATATTTAGATGTACATATATGTTTCAACGATTATTATTTAGTAATTAATTGCATTTCTTTTAGTTATTTTTCACTTCCCTTAGGACTTTAGATTGGCCAATGGAGCCATTAAACCCGTCAGAGTGAATTAATCCAAACGGCTTGGGTTAATTGGACAACCCCGGACAAGATTCACTCTTCCAATTGACGAGCAGTCAATTTCGCCCGTCAACAAGCCCCAGGGTGGGGGTGAACCATGGTAACTTTGTGTATTGTGTTATGTTCTTTGACCTAATGTGTTTATCTCCTTCTTGGCTAAGTGCTTGCTGTGATTAAATAGATCTATATATGCTCTTTGCTTATGATATATGAATGAACATTAGATCTGATATATAAGATACTTAGTGCTTGATCTGTTGAATCTAATCTATATTTCTGTAGATAAGTATTGAATCATCTTTAGTCTAAGTATTCACTGCAATGCTCTGTGCTATCTACAAAGTACCATAAGGGTTGAATGTTGATGAATGATCTATGCTAAGTTCCCTGTAAAAGATATAATCACATATCGGTGTCCCAGCTAAGGTTGCAGACATATGAATCCTGCAACCACCCCTACCTCTACCTCGAGCAAGACTTCATCTTCTTCTCAGGTGTTGCCAAAAGGGTGGGTAGTTAGGGTTTTGTTGGTGCGCTCTTGAGCATTGAACCCTAGGTCTTCCCCTGTGCCAACAAATGGTTCGGCATGCCAATTGTTCGTTGAACTTGAAAGCCAAGGAGTTGAACTCGAACAGGTTGTCATCACTACAGAACAACACCTGGAAAGACCGCTGAATGACATAGTGATCCAGGAATTTACTGAGCAAGAGGTTGTCGCACTGTAGCAAGTCAAGGTAGCTCGAGCCAATCTCGAGGCATTCAAAATGGAATTAATCATACCTGAGTGACTCGGGACGTGTCACAGGTGAGTGTTGGGGGCTTGTTGGCCCTTGACCAAGTTGTGAAGAATACTTGGTCATATTTGACTATTTTGGGGGACTATGACAGCTTTCCAAAGATGGAGTGCAATGCAAAGTGGAAAATAGGGAAGCAAGACCTATTTTTGGGTCCCTTTTAGGGTTTTGGGTTGATGTAAAGGGAAAGGGATGTCGGCCTGTGGGTTTATCCATGCTTAGGCCCATTTTGTAATCTATAAATAGATACTTAGGCAATGTAAGTAAAAAGTAGGACTAGTAGTACATCTATGTGATGTATAGCTAAAGGCTTAGTGCTAGTATCTAGATCTATGTGATTGGATGTATATTGCAAGCGCTTTGTGCATGATTTTAAGGATATTGAAAAGCTAAGTGCAATTTGTTGTAGTTTTGTGTTGAAGTGGAAGGAAGAATGATATAGCGAGATGCGCAGATCTTCTATCCTATGCGAAGTAAGGGTCACTGAAGCTCGATGTAGTAACTACTTGACCGAGATACTATAAAGAAGAAGACTTTGTGGACATAGCCCCAAGGTGGGGGTGAACCATGGTAACTTTGTGTATTGTGTTATGTGCTTCAACCTAATGTGTTTATCTCCTTCTTGGCTAAGTGCTTGTTGTTATTAAATAGATATAGTTATGCTTTGTGCTTATGATATATGAATGAACGTTATATCTGATATATAAGATGCTTAGTGCTTGATCTGCTAAATCTAATCTATATTTCTGTGGCTAAGTATTGAATCATCTTTAGTATAAGTATTCACTTTGATGCTTTGTGCTATCTGCAAAGTACCATAAGGGTTGAATATTGATGAATGATCCATGCTAAGTGCCCTGTAAAAGAAATAATCACAGATCGTTGTCCCAACTAAGGTTGCAGACATTTGAGTCCTACAACCACCCCTAGCTCTACCTCGGGTGAGACTTCATGTGCTTCGCAGGTGTTGCCAAAAGGGTCGGTAGTTAGGGTTTTGTTGGTGTGCTCTTGAGCATTGAACCCTGGGTTTTCCCCTGTGCCAACAATTCCAATGTGTGATCTGTAGCCTTCCCTAGGTAGAAGTCCCATGGGTTGGGTCCTTGCATGCTCAATCCGGTGATCCTATGGATCATTGTCGGATCGACTATGATGTGTCTATCTAGACATAGGTAGCCTCCATGGTAACATGAGAGTGGGAGCTTAACACATGTGTTAACCTCCTAGTGCCTTCCAAAGTGTGGAATATTCATCACATTGAAGAGGTTGGACTACACGAGGTTCATAGTCCATAGTTAGGGGATTATTTTTAAGTTTTTCCCCTTCACCATGGTCAAATAATTGTAAGGAGTGAGCATATTGTAGTTCTTACAATCCCCTAGGTTGAAGTCGTTGAACTTCAACATCGCGATCTTATCCTGCTGTGCTCTAACTACATGTATCCCCTTCGGGAGGTACGCAGTAACCATGGAATAATCAAAGTATCTCGAGACACTATCACGACTCACCGTGCCAGCCAAAGGCAAGATGTAGTCGGGTAGGATAGTTGGGATTAACTTCACGTTCACCAAGTCATCTCAATGCTTGGTTATTTTCTCTGTTGCAGGTCAGGATGGTCCGGATATGTGAGTAGTCAATGGTGAGGCTTGCACTCCTTGCATCAATGAGGCATGAATTCCGACGGACATCACCTTCTCAGCCATAAGGTCGATTAGAACTTCTTCGATGAATTTCTTTGCGGTGTTGAGTTCTTTCGACACGCACGCTTAGATCGGATAACATAGGTGAATGAATGAGTGCTCAAAGCAATAGAATAGGTGTCGATCTCAATAAACATAGCACGATACCAATGAGTTCTCTTGTATACAATTCGCAAAAGTGTTCTCGGTGAAACAGTCAGTGGAATAAGTAAACACAATGTAATAGATCTCTCCAACAGATGAGATCCCTTCATCAATGTGGTTTTGTTCATTGTGGCGTGGTCCCAATGGTCTGATGGTGAGCCTTCAGGCCATAATTGATGTTCTAACCATTCGGGTCACCAGGCTAATGGTTATAATGCTTTCAACAACTATATCGCTTTTCCATGGCGAAGTGCCATGTTGTGTTGTTATGATATCCCGACGAAGTTCTAGTTTTTCAAACCTTCCTTCTGGGAAGTCCCTTCTGGAACCTTCTGACAACACTTTTCTATCTTTTCTTTCTTCTTATTGAGATTTCTAGCCTTCTTCCCTGTAATATTTATCTCGGTATTCCTCTTTCCATTTTGATTCTTATCTCTTTTTAGCATTGTAACTTCGTGTTTTTTATGGTATTTCAAGGCCAATAATTCTTCTCTATCTGGGGTAGGTGCTCTACTCTTTTGTGAGTCTTCTTGTGTTATTTCCACTTCGACATCAAATTTTCTGGTTCTGAACAGCTTCGATCTATTATTTTGTTCTTAAATCAAGTGCATTATCCTCCTAGTCATTAAATCTTTTAATTCTTGCTTCTTTTGTTCTAAGAATTCTTCTTCTTTTCTTCTAGCCTAATCTTTTTCAATCCAAGTTTTTCCTAGTAATATAGAAAATGGGTTGTTGTTCTCAATAAATTTAAAAACCTCAAAATCGTCTTCTGTCAAAGTTCCATGAGCATTCATAGATATCTGGGTGAGTCTTCCGCAGAGGGTTATCATCTTTCCTCTAAATAATCATATTCCCCCCAATGAAGGAATCATAACAAGCTTTCCTAAAATTTCCCAAGTCCTTTCTGTCATGATATTCACCTGTGTTTCTTCATCTAGAACATAGTAAATGTCAAAGTCTCCTATTCTTGTCTCTATGCACCCTTTTTCCTTTGGATATCTCTGATAAGTTGATATTTTTGTGATCATTCAGGATTTCTTTCATTTGTAGCAATACATTCTCTTGTTCTTTCTGGGGTTCTTCTATGGTCTTAGTTTCTTGATTTTCCTCAAGGTTTTCTTGTTTCATATTCATTCTTTCAACCTTAGCAATCATTCTAGGGAAATCCAAAACTTCATGATCCATAGATTGACAACAAACACAACTAGGTATTTTACCAGGGCATTCCTTAACAAGATGTCCTGGTCTTCTGCAATTATAACAAAGGGTTAATCTTATTTTTCTTTGAAATGATCCCTAGCCTTTCTTGTACCGCGCACTAGGATCATAGTATCTAACCTGCAAAAAATTCTTTCTAGGGTCGTGCATCCATTTTTTAGTCCAAACATTCTTTCTGTGCATAGGAATAACATATCTCTTGTTATTTCTATCATATCTACTCATATCAAACCTTCTTTCATCTAGCTTTTCCCTATTTTTCAAGCTAGGACAAAATTTATCAAACATACCTAGATCCATACTTTTGAAATAAAAATTTCCACTTATCTTACCTTTTCAATAAAAAAAATTCATTCTTCTTACCTTTAACAAAGCACAAATCTTCAAGATCTTACCTCTTTTCTTCAGATCTGACTTTTCTTCTTAGCACAGATCTTTACAAGTCAAGTAGAATACTATGCACTAGAGAAAAATATCTATGCATATATCTTTCTTTTCTTCAGTTCCCAACAATCATAGTTTCAGTCCCGGCAATGGAACCATTTTTTGGCACAGGGGCAGACCCAAAGTTCAATGCTATAATAGCGCACCAACAAAATCCTAGGTAGAGGTAGAGGAAGGGGTGGTTGCAGGACTCCAGTGTCTGCAACCTTAGCTGGGACACCAATATGTGATTACAACACCTTTACAAAGCACTCATCAGTTATAGTTCATTAATATCCAGCCTTAGTTACAACGTAGATAAACCCTAATAACATAGCAGTGCAATATTCACACAAATCTGATATATTCAAGCACTAAGCACATCAACATAGATTAGATCTAGCATTCATTCACATTATTCATCACTAAGATATCATATTAGAATATTCTAAGAATATATCAATGCACTAAGCATTTAATCACATAAACAAGAGGGAAACCATAAAGCACAAAGAAACCACAACACAGGATATACGTGGTTCACCTTCATCCTGGGGCTACGTCCACCAACTCTTCTTCTCTTTTATTTCCTTCTGTAAATATTCTACATGCACAGAGCCATGAGATATTACTCCGCAAAGGACGGGAGATCTGAATGCACTTCACTATATCCTCCTTCCCCGAGTTACAACACAAATCATTTCCACAATCTCTTACAATCACTTGCACTTAGCTCTACATGTGTCACACAATATTCACAAAGCATCTATAATCCACACTTACACTTAGCACTTAGAAAGGTACCAAAAGACCTCCCCCCCCCCATTCTTACCTTGCCTAGCCTTCTATTTATACATTACAAAAAGGGCCTAAACATGGGTAAACCCATGGGCCAACATTCCCATACCCGTTACATAGCCCAAAACCCAAAACTCCCTAAAAAGGGGCCAAGATCCCATAATCTATGCTTCAACTTGCGCTCTGCCTTCGACAACCTGTCAAAGTCCAAAAATAGGTCAATCATGACTAAAGGTTTCTCAAAACTTGGTCAAGGACCAACATTCCTAACAAAATATTATATTCAAGAGGCACATCGACTACTTCAACCTCAACACACACTATTTTACCCCCTAAATGCATGGGGAAATAAGGAATTATACTGTGTGGTCTAAACTATCGATCGTCAAAAAATGTAAGCAATGTAGGTGATGGAGACAACTCAGGTTGACCAATGGCCTTCCAACATGCCAACGAAATCACACAATTCGAGGCACCCTCATCAACCACCATACGAAAATTTTTCTTTGTCAATGATTTCATGGTGTACTCCACTACTATTTGAAAGGCAACGTGGTGAGGAAGACGAGGTTTAAGGTCGGTTGGATAAAAAATTATCGTTCTGGGGTTACTAGTCTCTGCCACTCCCAAGGAGAAAAACAAATATTTTCTCTATGAGGGGAAACTATGGAGAACCTCCAGAGCAGATATTTCACAAGGGGTATGTGTCATATATTCCACGACGGAGTAGTTTTGAGTGGCCCTTGCATTTGGGTTATGGGAATCCTTCTTAAACACACCTTTATGGATGTGACTCATTGTCTCGCCCACTATCTTATCAATTTGAAGAGGAGTCAATGGGTTAGTGGCCTCCTTGTCCTTCTCAAAACATTCTAGCATTCCATATTCATGGGCCCTAGTTGATAAATGAGCATCGATGTTCATAATGTAAAATTTCACGGTCATGTTGTTAGTAGTAGGCGTGGAGGGTCCCTGACTATCCCCAGCTTCGCTCGTGGATGTGGAAGCCTGCGCCATATTTTTCCCTTGTGGAAAAGGGTTTGTAAACATTGTATGTTGTTGGTGTGCTAGTAGCTTCTAGGCTTCTGGAATCCAAGGGCATAAGTGAGTCAGGTGGTATTCTGTGAAAATATTACATAGATGCTTTGTCTTCCTCTTCTTGTTTTTTCCCCCTTCCATCATTATTAGCATCCTTTTTATCCCCTTTACCGTTCTTGTTTCTCTGTTTATTCTTTCCCTTGGTCTGTTGGTTTTCCTTGGGATTCATCATCTTCACTCTATGTAAATCCAACATCTGGGTAGTGGGGGCATCCAAACTAGGAGTATGGTTGTCCACAATCTATTGTATCGATAATTGTTGTAATTCATTCGACAATATATCTGTGGACTTTCTTTGTGTTGAGCCCACTATGTCATCAACGTGGGGCCCATAATGTTTTTTGGCCTTATTGAGAGTAGATTGTGGCGCATCAGGTAAGATCTTGTAAAGCATGCAGACTGAGAGTAAATCAGTTCTAGCTGTTGGGCTCTCATAATAGCCTCTTCCTTAGAAAACACCCCGGACTTTGAAACGTCTTTGGACACGCAAGGAACCAAAGACTTCAAGAACCACTCAAGAAAGAAAGCAGGAGGGACCTTGACTTTAATCACGTTGTATATTCACCTCCATTCTTGGATATGATCTGAGATATGGTCAGCCTTGGTCTGCTCAAATTTGTCCAACAACTCGGTGTCGGTATTGTATCTTACTAGCAACTAGAAATGGTTCAAGAAAAATATCGCCAGGTTATTAAAGGAAGAGTACTTTGAGTTGTCGAGCTCAATATACTACTTCACAACACCCCCTATAAGAGTGCATTGAAAAATGAAAAATTGAATGAAGCCATCTTTCAATGACTTTGACGAGCACCACAAGTGAAAGGTAGTCACGTGATCACCTGGATATTCACTAAGCTTCCCCTCAAATTTTAGAATATCTAAAGGAAACTTAGTCGACATGGGGGGGGGAAATGCGGATCATGATAGATGAGGTCATTTAACAATATCAACAAGTTTGGGAAATGCAATGTTTCCAGAAAAGTTAGTTTTGGTTGCGGAGTATTTACATGAAAAGAGGGCCCTGGATTTTGACTGGCACTAGGTTTCCAGGAAAAGTTGGAATGTTAGCCAGGGTTTTCATAGAAACTATGGCCTTGAACAACAAAAGGAAACTACGTATGTTGTTGCATCATCAACTAAATCCTGAAATTGGACGACATAGCTTGCGCAGGGATTTCTCCCTGTGTTATGTCCCAAGGACCTTGGTTGGGGATGCCCCCAGCCAATCCTCCTAGTATAGGTACAGAACCTTTCCCAGGTTCCATTGAGTATGGAAGGGGTTTCCCCTGACCGACATCCCTTGGAATGGAAATGAGCCCTACCGAGGATTCCAAATACCCTGTGTGGAGTATACTCTAGTCATCACTCCCTATGAAGGAATGGTACCTTGCACTAGGTTCTGTTGACCAAAACTAGGGTTTCCCCTAGTCAAGAAAATGGTTGAAGAAAAAGTGTTGTTCCCAAATGCACCAAACAAAGAGAATGACATATATCCCACTGGTGTTGTGTAGGATGAAGTTCCCAAACTAACTCCACTAAAAAATATATAATTAGTGTTAGGCCCGATTGGCTACTAAAACACACCACCGAGTGAAGAGGATGGAGGAGGTATATGAACCCCACCATAAGGAATATCATTAAAAGGGGAAGTAGTTCCCACATCTGATCCTTGCAAGGGAGAATTAGACGTCCCTTCCCCCAGACCTATGTTCTATAAAGTAGGGTAAGTAAGAACTGAATTCGTGTCAAAACCGAGCCTCCTATATGAGAAACGAGAACCTATCATGTTCTAAGTAAACAAAATAGTGGTTGAATCCATCAAAGGGATCGAACCATTACCCGAAATCATGGGTGTCAGGACAATTGTGGTCTTGACAGGTGAAGGTGGGTTCAAAGGTACGATTCCCCCTCCAGTAGTAGTTATAATGGGAGTGAGGGGACTCCCAGATGAAGTAGCAACATTTTCTTCCATTGTCTCTCACCGAATAAACTGGCGTTCAAAATATGTCACCTCAAGAGAGACAACCTAGATTAGTAGTGGCACCGAAAATTCGGTGATCAGAGGATTAGCTGGCCTGAAACCTTTGGTCTCAAGGTCAGAAATGATGGATTCCTCCAGTGCCAGAAAGGATCCTCTTAGATCAGGCTCAAGTATAGTTTCTTGTGGCCCGGTTGCTTCAAAAAATCCTTCTTGATCAAGTCTTTGCCTCGACAGTGGTGGAGGTGGCTCCAAATTAACCGTTGACAGGCCTTGAAGTCGTCTCAGCTGGTGGAGATATTGATATTACACTTTGCGAAATGATTAACCAAAACAGTAAGTTTTGACTAGCATGGAACACATAGCACACACTACAAGTTTCCTAACGATAAATCAAGAATTCAATTAACTAGTGGGAATGACAGTTATGTCAATCAAAACTATAGAAACTAACCAGTGTAAGTGCAACTCGAACACAGAATCACCCTCCAGGTATACTCTGTGAAGCGTGATCCGACATGTCCCCTAGGTAACGTAGTATACTCCTGCAGTCACCTATGTAAGTTCATAAAATACAAGCAACTAATTTTCCATCTCGTAGTCAGTCACCAGGCAGGTATAGTCGACAGTCAAAAAGATCGTAATGAGAAACATAATAAGTCCAAATCCCTTCAACGGTGCCAAAATAAATTGGTACGGAATAAAACTGAGGATATCAAATGGATTCAAGGTCCACGAAGGTCTGTACGAAAATGCTATCGATATTGTTCCCAAGAAAGACCCTCAATATACAATCCCCACTACATTTATTCCAGCTTTGGAGGGGTCATCTCCTCTTCCTTTCCTCACAAGACCTCTTGTTTATCCCCTGTGTTAGAGGGGGGTCCCAGCTAAAACTTACGACGTTGGACTTAAAATACTCCCTATCTCAGAATCCAATGTTTGTTTAAAATGGCCTTGAAGAGTTTCCTCTTCACACCTAATTCAAGGCCCTAAAATCCTAAACTAGTCGGTGAACCCTACAAACAAAAAGTCTAATATATTTTAAGTTAAGCGTTGATTTTAAGGATTGATTTACTCAAAGTATGTGGTCGTGAAACTAATGGTGTTTTGAAGAGATGAATAAGGAATAGAACTTTAGAGTATTTGAAGGAAAAAAGATACTTCGAAATTAAAGCAAAGATTGTAAAACTCTTTGTAAAATTCAACTTTTCTAATGAATTTTTCAAGATCTTGTAATTGTAAGTTTCCTAAAAAGTGATTTTGTTTTACTAAGAAAGACTACTTATATTTCAAGAAAGCAAGAACAAACTTTGAAAAAACAACTCTTTTCTTTTGCAAAATAACAACCTAGGCTACGTTACCAAACTAAATGCAAGAAAAAATATTTTAAATTTTTTCGAACTGCTTTAACAAGAAAAACTAAAGTAAAAAAAAAATTGTTTTTCAAAGAAAGAAACGGGAAAAAGAGAAAATAGAACCCAATATTGATAGAGAGCCTAGGCCAACTGCGTAAACACAAGGATTCAAAAAAGAAATCAAAGGAGGATCTAAAACTTGAAAGTTTACTCTAAACCTCTAGGGAAAACAAAAGAAAACTAAGAAACAAGTTAACAATGAATATTTAACCCAAGTTAAGGGAAAAAACAAAGACTCTGGAAGTTTCAAGAAATCCCTGAGAAGCCCAAACTTCTATCAGGAAAGATACATACCTCTCTTTGTGAAAAAACACTTTCAAGACACAGAGATGCTGGTTATTTCACCATCATCCTGTGTATGTATGTGGGTTTTCTATTGTGCAGAGCATGTATGTACGTGGGTTGATCCAAAGTACACCATGTACACCTTTGATACTTTTCAAAAATAAAAAGACTAGGCAGACTGTCTGGGAAGGGAAAGCTGGTAGGAACCTTGCAGGTGACCAGAGACCCTTAAAAGAATCGATGAAGTTGACTGAAACTAAAATGGCAATCAAGAAGCCAATCAAAACCCAAAAACCTCCCTCTGAAATTTATAGAGATACTCCCAAGTGGAGTCACCAATTCTTCTAGTGGGAAAATCCCCTTATAACTATACCAAGGTTATAAGTATAAACAGATCTATGAAATCCCTTAAAATAAAATCTAATTCCTACACTACCCCAAACATTCCAAAATAGAAGAACAAAAATCTATATAAGAGTAAATTAGAAGTTGTACCTTTAGTCCAAATGTTTGGTGTTGACCTCCTCAAGCTTTGTAACTTCCAAGGCTGCAAGTCTCCTCCCAAAGCTAACATGCATCCACAACTAAGAAAACAATGCTACAAACATTCTATTTCTATTCATCAATTAGGGTTAGATGTAAATTTTTATGCATATGATCCATATTTATGCAGGAACACAATGAAATGTATAAATACACATAAATGAAAAGATGTAGCGGAAATAAAACTTCATTTCAGTAATAACAAATTACTGAAATATGCTTACAGACAGAATGAAAATAAAATAGTTAGGGTGCTGGTAGCTTATCTCTGAGAAGAGATGTGGTGGCTAGTGGCCTCTGAACTCTATTTTATAATGATGCTTGAAGGCCTATATATTATTGAGAAATAATGGAAAACCCTAAACATCCAAAAACCTAACCCTAGGAGATGAAACGCCAGAATATAGGCCCCGTCAGGGTAAATTAGTACATCAATTTCCTGGGTTCGTAACTTTGGCATACTATCTCTATTTAACGCACATGATACACCGTTAGAAATATCTATCCGAGGACTACACTTCTCTTAGTGAATATTGAGTCTAGATCAGACTCATTTTTCCTGAAAAGCATTTGATGCCAAAAATCATCATTTAGGACCTTAAAATGTCTCTAGAAGTTCAAGACCCGAAAAACTGCTAAAAATAGTAAATTGTGCTACAATTAAGGAAACTAAAAAACTGAAAGAAACAATGGTGTGGGTCTAAGTGGAATAGGTGGGTGGCCACCAATATCCACCTAGATCATTCCTCCCCCATTAGAAAGCAATGGTCCCCATTGTGTTGAGTTCCTCCATGAGATGAGGAAACTTCTATTGAACTTGGTCCCTAGTGAGCCACTTGCCCTGGTGAAGGAGTTGGTCGGCTCTGAAGACTCGATATAGTTTGATCCTCTACTACCATGTGTTCTTGATCTGTGTTTGCATAATATGATCAATTTTGGCTTGTTCCATGTGATCTGGGTTTAACTATGTTGGTGTGAGTTGTTTTTCTATGTCGGATGTGTTCAATATAGGTGGAAAGTAGGGCCGAAGGCGGTCAACATTGAACATTGGGTTCAGACCAAGGAATGGTGGAATACCGAGCTCAAAGGAATTGTCCCCTAAATCCTTGGTGATGGTGTATGGCCCATATCGGAGCAGGTGAATCTTGTTGTAGGGTCCAATGAGGCACTCCTTTTGAAAATGTAGCTACACTTTGTCACCCACCTAGAAGTTGTGTGGCACCTGATGTTGATCATGTCACTGCTTGTACTTAGAAATGGCTCGATCCAAGATGTCATGAACCTGTTGGTGGATGTGTTGAATCCACTCAATGAATATGTTTTCCTTATGAGCCTCAGACTGGACATGGGCTAAATCTTCTTGAGTATCTGTAAATGGCATGGCTATGTCAATGGGACATAGTGGCTGGAATCCCAAGCCCACCTAAAAGGGGTTGTGTCTAGTTGAGCTATGGAGAGCCTGATTGTAGTTGTGTTGTACATAAGGGAGGATATCGTCCCATGTGCATGGATTCTTTGAGTTGTACATGCATATAATGTGTACGATCATCTAGTTGACGACCTCTATCTGGCCATCATTTTGAAGATGGAAAGTTGTGGACTTGGTGAGCTTGGTGTCCAGCATCGACCAAAGGTTGGACCAAAATCTACTGAGGAACCTGCTATCCTGATATGAGATGATATACTGTGGTATCCCAAAGTGTACCCACACTCATTCAAAGAAGAGTTTAACATTGGCTTTTGTTGTGATATTCTTCTTGCAGGCCATCATAATGGACAACTTCGAGAATCTATTGACGACCACAAAAACACATTCATTTCCATGCTTAGTAGAAGGAAGGCCCGACATGTAATCCATGGATATGGATTCCCAAGGTTGACTAGGGGTAGGAAGTTGAGTATAGAGGCCTTGCTTATTGATGGTCGGTTTGGAAATGGTGCAAGCAGTGTAGGACTTGATGTACTTCCCGATATCATGTCAAAGGTTCAGCAGATAGAAATACTTTTGCAGTACTGCCACAATTTTCTTGACCCCAAAATTCCCAGTGAACCGACTGTAGTGCACCTCCCAAATCATCTTGGCATGCTCACTTGAAGGAACACAAAGGTATCCCAGGTGACATAGCAGGGCATCCTGGAGGTGAAAATTAGGAACTTGCTTACCCTCCAAGAGAGTATTGTATGTGTGGCTGAATTTTGGATCACTTTTGTAGAGAGGTGGCTAATCAGAAGTCTCGTGCCCACAAGGGTTGAGAACTATGGTTAGTGCCATGATAGGTGGTATGTTGAGGCAGTCTGAAACATTTTTGGTGCTTCCTTTCTTGTACTTAATGTTCAAATAAAATTGTTGCAGGTATGTGGACCACTTATGATGGCGATTGTTTTGCAACTTTCCTTATGTCTGTATGAATTACAAGGGCTGGTGGTCTGTGTGTATGACCGTTTCCTTTCCCAAAATGTAATGCCTCCATTGTCAAAAATCCTGCACAATGGAATACATCTCTTTTTCATAAGTGGGATACTTCTAGACTATGGTGAAAAGTGTCTCAATGTGATATGCCACTGGATGCCCCTGTTGAGTAAGGACCACCCAAATAGCATAGTCAGAGGCATATGTCTCGATCTCAAATGGTTGTTGCAAGTCTAGCAATGTGAGCACTGGTGCAGAGCAGAGGCGATGCTTCAACTCTTCGAATGCCTTCTGTTGAGTTTCAGACCAAAATAATTTGTCTTTCTCTCCTCCCTTGGTGACTTGACTCAAGGGCCAAGTGATTTGAGAGAATCCCAACACGAACCTGCGGTAGAAATTGGCAAGACCCAAAAAGTTGTAGAGATTTGTTAATGTGGTTGGGGTTGGCCAATCCCAAATGACTTAGATCTTGGCTAGATCCACATGCACACCCATGTCATCAATAATGTATCCCAGATATTGAACCTAGGTCATGCCAAAAGTTCACTTCTCCAAATTGGCACACAACGTGTGCTGCCGCAGTGTTTGGAGGACCTGTTGGGTGTGGTGGAGGTTCTCTTCTCAAGTTTGGCTGAAGATTAGAATGTCATACAAGTACACCACTACAAATGATTTGGTGAATGGTCACAATATGTCTTCCATTAACCTCATGAAGGTTGTAGGGGCATTCGTCAACCCGAAAGGCATAACGAGCCATTCGAAAAGGCTCTCCTTGGATTTGAACGCAGTCTTTCACACATCAGAGGGTTCGATTCATACCTGGTGATACCCAGACTTCAAGTTGATCTTGCTGAAATATTTCACCCCCTTGATTTGGTCAAGAAGGTCATCAATCCATGGGATCGGGTACCTATTCTAGACATTGATCTTGTTCAATGCTCGATAGTCAATTGTTAGGTTATGAAAAAGGTATAAATATCTTCCTTTTTTCCCACATTTCATGATATCATCTTGATTGAATTTTTGGTTAATTAGGAACAAATAGGATATAATATGAATAATATACCCTTTAGTTTTATTGTTTAAATTAGATTACATAGATCCTAAATAGGATTGGAATTGTTTGATTTTGTTACAGGATTGATTAAATATTGTCAAACCCGAGATAGCAAAGGAAATCTTGAAGATGTGCAAGCTATTGGACGTTGAGGACTTTATGGTGCAATGCAGTTTTGAAGATGATTGAGTTTCTTATATTGTAACTTTATAATAGTAAAGAAATCCTGAGGATCAATCAATCCTTATGATAGCTTAATTTACCCAAATTATTGTAATATATAAGGGATAAATAGATCCTAGAAGGGATATAGAACAATTGCACCCAAGAACTCAGAACTTAGAATTGCTCTGCGTTAGTAGTTTTTGTAAATGTGGTACCAGCTATGAAATCAATAAAAGCTTTGAGCAGTTTTACCATTTCTACATACTGAGTTTCGAATAGAAGTGCCTCTAAGGACCAAGGGCCCAGTCTAAAGGAGCTATTGTTCGACCTGTAATTGTATCATCTCAATTTATGTTTTCTGATTCGATTCTCTTTTACAGTAGTTAAATGAATGCATAAGTGTGTTGATGATTTTTTATCATTTGTGTGCAAAAGATAGACATTTCCTTAAGCATTAAATGATTGTTGTTCCAGTTTCTATTACTGAGGTTTGATGCGTGACAGTTCCTCATAATTTCATATGTGATGTTCCTTTTACTTAGATTCATAATTGTTGTTCCTTTCAATTATTTTACGTTTGTTGTTCCTTTCTGTTAAGATATAGTTGTTATTCCTTTCAATAGAAGTACAATTGTTGTCTCTTTCGATCAGATTACAGTCATTGTTTCTTTCCATAGATAGAGTAATTCGTCTTTTCCTTTCCAGTAATTTGATTCATAGTAATAGTCAATTCTACAAGTCTTTATTTAGATTCAATTACTGCTTTTAGTTAAAATGAATTCAATAGATTAATTAGTTCCTTTCCATTGCACATCATTAGATTTCAATTCCTAGAATCTTTAATGAATGTTTGAGGAACTTGATTATTGATCAACTCAGATTTTCTTTAACTACACGATTTTAACCTCTACAAGTTATCTGCATAAACTTTGTTGATATTCTTGAGATAAAAGACGAATCCTCGGGTTGATAAATTAATGTTAAGCTAAGCCTGTTTTTAGACATATTTAGACCCCAACATTTTGGTGTCGTTGTCGGGGAGAATGTCAAAGGTAGCATAGATTGTGCCTCTAGAGGACGAGGTATTGAATATGGAAGGTAAGAACCTACGTAGGAAATAAGTAAGATGCTTATGCCAACACCTACCTGCAGTTGACACATTAAGAGGCTGCATAGGTGTTTTTATTTCTTGATTTTTTTTTTTGTGTGAAGTGTGTATGACTAAGAAGAAAGATCTTGAAAAACCAAAACCCCCACAAAAAATTACCATAACCTAGGGCTCGATGCTCCCTAGAAGAATCACTTTCATAGACAAAATCATCCGAAAAGAAGAATCTCAAGCTTCAGTTGGACCTAGAAAAGGATCTACCTGAATCCCTCAGGTAGCAATTTCACCAACTGCATCCCATGTTGAGATTCATAGAAAAAATGAAGGGACTGAGAAAATATTTCAGAGCACAGTTCTGCCACCCCTCAACCCTTTAGAAGAGGGAAACTCTTGTAATCTAGAGGAAGGAAAAGGAGAAACTGGTGGGGTAGCTAAGGTAGACCCACCACCTGATCCTGAATCTCCTATGAAAGAAGAAGGCATACTCGAAATCCTAGATAGAGAGAGTGCAATCAAATTCCCTAGAGGATTAGGTAACCAACCAATTTGAATAAAATATTTGGATCAAGAAATCCCTGAAGATTTTTGGCATATTTTCGATCAAATGGCACAAAAAAATCAACAACGTCCCCAGACTTCCACATTGGAATATACGATAGCTGATCCAATCGCCAATGCCCCCATGAAGGCAATTCAACTACAAAACCTTCCAACCTTTCATGGAATAATATCATAAGACCTGGATAACTTCTTATTTGAATTTGATGTCCTATGTAGAGGGTATGATTACACCTCAGAACCCCAAAAATTAAAATTGTTCCCCTCCACTTTGAAAGGAGCAGCTCTACGTTGGTTTATGGGATTAGGGGGCGGAACTATAAAATCATGGGGTGAGATGAAACAGGCCTTCTTGACAAAATATCAGGATTATTGTAGAACTAGAGACTTAAAATATGAAATCTTTCAAATGACTACAAAAGAAAATGAATCATTAGAAGAATATGTTGAGAGATTTCAGTATAATTTACAAAGATCACCCTATGGTACATTACCAGGTGAAGTACATAAGGCAACTCAGATTAAGGGTATGAAATATGAATGGGTAGAAACATTGAATTTAATGGGTAAGGGTGACATTTATCAAGAAACTTATGATGACATCGTCCTATTGTGCATCAGGTGCTCACGAGGAAGTTCACGGACCAGATCAGGGATGTGTACCTCCCTCACCAGAAATAACAATACTACCAGTCGGGGTGTTATGCGAGCTGAAGTTGGTAATCTCTTAGAAAAATTCAAAACAAATATTTTGAGCACTCTGACTACACAATTGGATGTATTGCAGACCAAACAGAAAAAAACAGAAGCATAATAGACTTTGGCCATATTTTTCCATAGATGAAAAAGAAAACATGGTCCAAGGGATTTCCCTTTGGATGTGGTTTGGGTTTGCACTATCTACACCAAGGATCATGACACAGAACAATGCCCATCACTCCCTAGACTGAAATATATCTTTAGAGAAGTGGAAGAAAAAACAGAGCCATTATATCTAATGGCTCAACATCGTCAATGGCAGAATCGGCCTCCAAATACACTACAAGACCCTTCCTCTTTATTCTCTGGACAATATAATCAGTAGCAAGCTCCTACTAATGCATGGTAGGTCCAACTATTTACTAATCATAATTGTCAGCCCCAACAATACCCACCTGCAAATCCCACTTGGAAAAACTAGCCCGCTGCAAATCATGCCTGGCAGAATCAGCCAACTACAAATTCCACCTGGCCTAACTCACAATATCCCATCTCATCCTGGAAAAACTCAAATAACAACATCTACCCTTCAAAGTTTCCCAACACAACTTCCCAAAACCCAAATTTGAATCAGAATTGGCAGCGCCCCATGGGGATAAACAACCAACCCATGGGGATGGCCCCTGAAACTCAGCCCATGTTACAAGAACCACTCCAACTGCCCCAGAACCCGCAATCACAATTGTACCCTCAATTACCATCCCATCCTCACCCAAATACAAATAACATATCGACTTATCTTGTCTAGATTATGGAGAATGGGGAAGGAGAAACTAGCTTGGTAGGGTGCAACGAACTACAGTTGAGATCGGGGTGCATAATCTCTCCTGAAGAAAATAACGTTTCTCAAGAGAAGGAGACTAAAAAACAACCAGCAATAACACCCTCGATTGTGATAATAATAGAAGAAAATGAGCAGGGGGGAAACACAGTCGAGTCACAAGATCCCGATAAGGATGCAACCCCCTCCCCTCTATTCCCCGAAATATTGATGATAGCAAAACCAGTCGTATATCCCAACTTTGACATTGTAGGGGAACTCAAGAATTTATACATCAAGATTCCACTCCTGCAAGCTCTTCAAGACATCCCAATTTACACAGAGATGATCAAGGAGCTATGTGGGAGAAAGGTCGTTAGAAAAATTAAAGATTCCTCATCAACAGTTCGCATGGTAGGAGGAGCCTTGTCTGATCTAATTTTAGGTAGATAAGAACCGATCAAATATGCAGATTCGTGGAATCCCATAGTAACATTTCAGATCTAGGGTTGTTCTTTTCCAAATATGCCAGTTGATTTGGGAGCATCCATCAACATCCTGACTATGAAAACCTGCAATACCCTAGGTTTTGACTCCTTTGAACCCACCGCAATTATGTTGCAGTTGGTAGATTGATCGGTGGTTCGACCAGTTGGCACATTACATGATATACCCATCTCTGTCGACTCTTGGGAATATCCGGTGGACTTCCTCATCATCAACCCAAGAAGTGTACTTGAAGGGCATCCATTGATACTAGACAATCCATGGCTCGCAACAGTAGATGCATACATAGGATGTCGAATGGGGAATATGACAATCACTAGAGGGGGTATCACAAAGAATCTCATCTTATATCCTCTGGCCAAGCCAAGCCCAACTTTCATATATCCATAATTTCCACCACCACGATACCCAAAAAAGGATTTACGAGCCCCTCTTATGCTGGGAGAAGCCCTCAGACTTAAAAACCAACTAGAGGATGACATAATCAGTGGGTTTATTAATATCCCATCCACCATGAGCAAACTAACCTGTCAAATGCTCCAAGATGTTCTAGACGGTGAAGCACAGGGAGACCTACTGGAAGATTTAATGGAACAACAAATTCCAACTACAGCTCTTCATAACAACAAATCCCTCGATATTGCACTAGGGGGTCTCTGAACATGAATGCCAATTTAGATGAACAACAACAACAAAAGCTAATTCAAGTCCTCTCCAAATACCAGCAAGATTTTGCATGGGAATATTATGATATGAAAGGTATTGATATGCAACTCTTCACACACCACATTTATATTGAAAGAGATGCTCGACCTATCTGACAACCATAGAGGAGACTGAATCCCCATCTCATGGATATTGTTAAAGAAGAATTACAAAATCTGTTGGACATATATTTTATATATCCCATCTCAGATAGTCGGTGGGTTTCCCCATTAGTGATCGTCCCAAAGAAAAATGGGAAATGACGAATCCATGTTGAGTATAAGGAACTTAACAAAGCCACTCAAAAAGACCACTTCCCTTTTCCTTTCATCGATCAGGTCCTGGATACTTTGCCAGGGAAGAAATTCTTTTCTTTCCTAGATAGTTTTAGTGGGTACAATCAGATTCAAATTTCCCCAGAAGATCAATATAGAACTACATTCACATGCCCCTGGGGCACCTTTCCATACAGAGTATTTCCCTTTGGACTTTGTAATTCTCTAGCCACTTTTCAAAGGGCCATTCTGATCATATTCAACGATCTGATCAGTGAAGGAATTGAAGTCTACATGGATGATTTCACTCCTTATGCCACTGGATGCCTTTGTTGAGTAAGGACCATCCCAATAGCATAGTCAACGGTATATGTCTCGATATCAAATGGTTGTTGCAAGTCTAGTAATGTGAGCACTGGTGCAAAGCAAAGGTAATTCTTCAACTCTTCGAACTCCTTCTGTTGAGGTTCAGACCAAAATATTTTTTCTTTCTCTCCTCCTGATCTAGGGGATCAAATTTTTCTCAAAATTCAAAGTTCTTAGAATCACTTCAAATCAAATGGGAGCATAGGCCTCATTGTTACAAACCCAACGCAACTCGTTTGGGTTCAAACGGACATCGGGAGCGAGAGATATCGCGTTCTATTCAAAATGACAAATAGGCAAAAAAAGGGATGT
>SNQJ01S0074740.1:17119-30525 GCA_010110895.2 Picea sitchensis | reverse complement strand
GTTCTTGTTTAGCACCTGATAGTCAATGCAGAGTCTCCAAGTCCCATCCTTCTTCTACGCCAACACCATTAGGCTCCCATAGGGTGATGAACTCGACCAGATGTGACCTGTCTACAACAACTTTTGAATCTGCCTCTTGATTTTGTCATTCTCCATAACACAACATTGGTAGATTGGTCCATTGGGCAGTGAAGCACCTCGGGTCAGATCGATCGGGCTTGACCTGGCAGTGTAGAGGCACCCCTACGGGGGAGGTGAAGATGTCATCGTACTCCTCCATGAACATATCCATATATTGATGTTTTACAGAGGGGCCCTATCTAGAGGTCATGGCCACAGTATTATTCTTTCCCTGAGGGCGGATCATCAGGAAAACAAATTTCCTAGTTTTGGCAATGAGCTTACTGCATTGTTTTGCAGTAACCAAACAGATGGATGTAGGAAGTGCTACTTCTCATATCCTGTACAAATTATTGACCAAAGTAATAATAATAGCACGAGGCCTGGACTCATACACAACATGTCATTTCCACAAGTATGGTTGGCCTAATAATACATTGGAAACATCAAGAGGAGAAATGTCACATAATACCTTATTCATGAAGGCTTGATGTTATAGGGAAGGTAGCATTGTTCGCTGACGTGGAGGTTCCATCCTTGATGTAGCCACTCGATGGTGTATGGTTTTGGGTGTGTTGTGGTCGGCAAGCCCAAATGTTTCACAACCTCTTCTGACATGAGGTTCTTCTAGCTCCTTCTTTCGACAATGAACTACAACACCGAACCCTTTACCCACATATGGGAATGGAAGAGGTGCTCTGCCTCCTTTGGATCTTATGGTTTCTTCTACTGGATATTTGTGGTGTAAATGGTGGCATTCGGCTCTACATCGATAATCTTCTTCCCCCTGTCATTCCCCTTGTCGCGTTCTAATTCATAATCCGATCCTGCATCTGATTCAGAAGCCTTCAACTCAGCTACTAGTGACTTCTTAGCACAACAGTCACTTGTTTTGTGAGTGGAGCTCTTATGGAACTCACACCACTTCCCCATGTCCTTTTTTGGCTTTGTGGTGTTTTTCTTTGCTTCCATCTTTAGCGGGTTGTCTTGGGCCACCTCGTGTTGGCTTGGTCCTGTGTTTAGTGTCTTGGGGATACCTTTCCCTTGCTTCTGATTCGCAGACCCAAAGTCTCGCTTATTCTTTTTGAACTTCTTCTCAATCTTGGACGCATACCGGTATGCCACACCAAGAGACAAGATGTTGAGAGAATCCATTTCCAACTGAATGCATCTATGTAGGCAACTATTGTACTTTAACACCAAATGTTTCTTCAAATCTTTGATACCCAAATTTGTGCGTAGGGTATGAAACAGATTCGCTAGCTCATGCACATCTTGGTCCCTTTGTTTCCGCAACGTAGTCCATTGTATGTATTTTTCCTCATAGCTCCCCATGGGATAATATTGTTCCTTGATGGTGTATCAAAAATAATTCCAAGTGGGTGCGACCGAGAACAGAGAGGGTTCCTCCTCGCTCTACTTCTCCCAATAGTTTTCCCACCTATCCTTGACATTGGGGGCGGCTTTAAGGAGTGAAAAAATAATCCTTTCTCGGTCGGAAAAGTCATGAACCAAGAAATATCCTTCTAATAGATTCAACCATCTATCTATGACATCTACATCTATTTGTCCGTCAAATATGGGAATGTCAAATTTTACTTGTACCTTAAAAGGAGTGGCACCTCCAAAGTGGTTGTTGGATATAGATGTGCTACCAGTGAGCAGTCGTTGAAGGATCTGGGAAAATTTGACCATCATCACATTCCTTTGTTTCTCGAGGGCCTCCTTGAGAAATAATTTAATAGGATCTCATGCTCCCTCATCTTTCTTTTCTTCCCCCATGGGTGGTGGTTGGGGTTTACAAGGTTGATCTTGCAACAGTTCAACTAGATCAAGCCCTAAATCCTTATACCCCGACCTCGTTGGGACATGCAAAGAAGGATCTATAAAGAGAAGACTTCTCTAATACCACTAATATGGATTTATGCAGGAAAACAATGAAATGTAGAAATACACAAAAATGCAAAGACGTAGCGGAAATAAAAATTCATTTCATTAATAACAAATGACTTAAATATGCTTACAAACAAAATGGAAATAAAATAGCTAGGGTGTTGGTATCTTATCTCTAAGAAGAGATGTGGAAGCTACTGGCCTCTAAACTTTGTGTTATAATGAGGCTTGAAGGCCTATATATTATTTAGAAATAATGGAAAACCCTAAACATCCAAAAACCTAACCCTACGAGATGAAATGCCAGAATATGGGCCCCGTCGGGGTAAATTGGTACACCAATTTCCCAGGGTCGTAACTTTGGCATACTATCTTCATTTGATGCACATGATCCATCGTTAGAAAGATATATCCGATGAATACACTGTTGATAGTGAATATCGAGTATGGAACGGACTCATATTCTCCGCAAATCATTTTATGCCAAAAAATGTCGTTTAGGGCCTGAAAACGGATCTGGAAATTCAGGACCTGAGAAACTACTAAAAATAGCAAATTGTGCTATAATTAAGGAAACTGAAAGAAAAAATGGTGTGGATCCAAGTGGAATAGGCGGGTGGACACCAATATCCACCTGGATCATTCCTCCCCCCTTAGGAAGCAATGGTCCCCATTGTGTTGAGTTCCCCCATGAGATGAGGAAACTTCTGTTGAACTTGGTCCCTAGTGAGCCAGTTGCCCTGGTGAAGGAGTTGGCCTGCTTTGAAAACTTGATCTAGCTGGATCCTCTATTGGTGGGTGTTATTGATCTATGTGTCCATAATCTGATCAGTTGTGGATTATTCCATGCAATTTGGGTTTCACTATGTTCGTGTGATTTGTTCTGCCATGTCAGATGTGTCCAATAGAGGTGGAAAGTAGGGTTGAACGTGGTCCACATTGAACACTGGGTGCAGGCCAAGGAATGTTGGATTACTAAGCTCAAAGGCATTTTCCCCTTCAGCCTTGGTGATGGTGTATGGCCCATATTGGAGTGAGAGAATCTTGCGATAGGGTCCAGTGAGGCTGCTATAGTGGGAAAACCCCCCTACAAACTACAATAGGGTTCTAAAGTCTAGGCAAAGTTAACCGTCTAAAGTCTCCTACTTTTAACCACTATCTCGACAACACCCCACATTCATATATAAAGTAAAAATTATAGGGATCTTGTAATCTTACCTTGAACTCTACGTCCAGTGTCGATCTCAATGCGTTCGGTCACTCCTTGACTGCAAATCTCCTCCCAAGGCTGACGCATTCACCAAAAAAAAAAAAAAAATCGCGAACAAGCATTCTATATATGGATTAATGGGCTAGATGTCATAACAAAATGTAAATCAATCATACATATTAAACACATCATACGGCGAGACAACAAAAGTACTTCTTTATATTAATCTCAAAATTTAACTTACAAAACGAGATCAGTGACTGCTCCTCGAAATCGGTCCTGGGTTCCTCTTCACCAAGCTCCAACTGCTTCCACGTATCCTTCTTCTCTCACACTTCTCTCTAGAGAATAGGAATAGGTTTCTGGATGAGGAAAAAGGAAAAGAATGGGAAATTTTGGCTCAAACTCACAATGTGGCTGCAAATTCTTGGGGCAAAGGGGGATTAAGAAATGGGCAAAGTTTCACTGCTTTCATGGTTCTCCTTAGATTAGGACCCCAACACCTTTTTTTATATGACAAAAATATAGTTATTTGGTTGGGTGATGGGCTATGGGTGGTCAATTGGTTAGGAAACTCCCCAAAAGCTCGTATTCCCTTGCAACTTTTTTTTTTTTGTAACTTTTGTCGGTATACGCAGGTTGTAATGGTGTAGGGCACGTACATCTTCAAAACTTTTATTTTTAAGAAGAGCTATTCAGTATTGGCTTGGAAAAAATAGTAAGCAAGATGGTCTGCTGCTAGGTATGCATGTCTGGTGCAAATTAGGGTTATAACAGATGCCCCCTAATGTGTGAGCTCATAAGAGCATCTAATGGCCGAAATACATTACAAATATTTACCAACATATGAAGCGAGTGAGACTGGGACCAAAGTTTAGGAGGTGCCATCTGCAAAATAACAATTGTCTCACCAAGGCGGGCATACCCATGCTCAGGATGAAATAAATCATGGCTACCAATCAAATACATTGCAGATCCATGTCATGTAACTATATAAAGTGTAGCCACGAACAATACACAATGGATCTACATCTCAAAATCAAAATATATACATGAATAGTATCCATCCTCAAGAAGAAAATGATGCCTGATGGCTAGAGATGAGGTCTTCAGAGCTCGAGCAACAAATTAAATATCTTCATAAATAGGGTAGGAGTGAAATGTGAGTGTACATATTCACTACCCAGAGGTCTTCGATGTCTCATCGGGGAATAGACAAGAGGATCTCGGTGATCAGAGAGAGAACTTCATTGATTTTGAACAAAGACTTTGATTGGAATTTTGGGATGGTTGGGCATGAGGACAATAGACAAACTACAGAAGGGCTAACTCAAGTTGGGTAAAACTTCCCTTGGACAATAGCATGGTGAAAGATGAGACTCAGGTAGCATGACATTGATATAAGTTCACAATGAAGGAGGCCACACAAACTCTCCATATGTTTGGAAGAATAACCAAACGGAGGAGGACACATCTCTATGTTACAAGAACAACTCCCTAAGGTCATATTAAATCCTAGAGCTTGATGAACAAACAGAAGGATGTGCTTTGTCCAAGGACGACTCATTCTGTTTCCATAAAAATAAAATACTTTTCCCATCCTCTTTTTGGGGTATATTTGATTTTTTTTGTCTTTTTCAATATTTTGAAAGCTTGAAAAAGAATAAAAAAATGCTACGTTACAAAGGAGGAACGAGTGTCACAAACATACTAGTTCCAAGCACGAGGAACACACTGATGCTCAGAGCAAGGAAACATGTGCAGCAAAAGGACACTGGGGAAAATTCCTCCATGGGTCAAGGTGTCAATACACAGAGGAAAAGTAATTCCTCCATAGGTCAAGGTGTCAATACGCAGAGGCAAAGTGCTACAAGGCTTGTGTATAAGGCATGCTTCAAAGGTTCAGTCGAGAGCCACATGGAGTCGGCATTAGGCCAAAGACATAGGAATGCAAATTTGATTAATAGGACACAGTGATAACATCCTTAAATGTAATTTTAAACAAGCCCAGAGAAGGTAAGCTCGACAATTTTTCATTTTTAGAGAGTCTGGAAAAGTGCAAAAGACGACTCCACTGGGGTACCTTTTTTGAAGATAGTCTAGTCAGTTCAAAAAAGAGCTAAATTAGCACCGAAAAGACATCTATTCAAAATCATTTTAACGAGTGTGACAAATACAATATCACTCGGCAATCTTTTCAATTTTAAGGAGTCTAAAAAGAGCTTAACTATGGACTCACTGCCTTTTTCTAGATTTAGTCTCCTTGGCCCGAAAAAGGTGAAATTTACTAAGGAGAACTCTCCCGACGAGACGAATCTCCCGAGGTGTACCTTTTTCCTCCATAATCTATAGACCAGAAAAGGGGTAAACTCATGTCAGTAGATGTTTTTCTGAACCAATTAATGAGTGTGAAAGAACAAGGTCACTTGTTGATATTTTAAATTTTAAGGAGTCTGAAAAGAGATTACCTATGGACTCCGTAATGGATGTTCTTTTGGACCGGTTTAATGATTGTGAAGAAACAAGCTCACTCGACGATATTTTCACTTTTAGGGACTCTGAAAAGAGCTTAACTATGGACTCTATGGGGGTTCCTCTTTCGTAAATTTAGTCCCTCATGCCCGAAAAAGGGTTAAATGTATACCTGAAAATACTCTTCTAGAGAACCGAAGTTCCTAGAGTATACCTTTGTTCGTACAATTGACCATCTGGACCGAAAAAGGGGTGAACCACCACCGGATAGATATGCCTTCAAATTTTAGTTTGGCGAGCATGAAGGGCAACAATATCGCTTGACAATATTTTCATGTTTAAAGGGTCTAAAAAGGGATTAAAAGAAGACCCGTTTGTTTTTTGGGAGTCCCAAGGGTGAGGCCAAGAGTGATAATATATATGACATGTGAAGGCTCAAACTTGTAATGAAGACAATACTAGAAGGACTCCCAAGCCTATAGTCATTAGCAACTGCATGGACAACAAAATTCAACCAGGATCTACCTAGGGCATCCATGTGAGTGTAGGCTCTACCACTAAATTATGACACTTCTAGAGCAGCAATGATGGTTCTATGTCACAATTCAGTGGGGTTGATCCTATGGTAAAGAAAAAAAATACGAGGTGCAACAAGTGGAGGTGGAATCCTAACTTAAATGCACAAAGTTGGAAAAAATGACTTTTCACCCAAGGACCATAAAAGTGCCCCAACTCCTAAAAAGTTATTTGAACCAAAAGTAAAGTGCATCGTAACATCCAATGAGAAACTCAAGAACCACGTTACATGATTTTCAAGCCAGAAAAAATGACAACGAGGGTCAAAAAATAAAAAAAGGGCCAAAAAGTCTATAAATAGAAGTTGGCAGCTCATTATCACCATTACAAATTGAGAATTGACCAAAAAGCCAAAAACACCCCTTTGTGAAAGAAGTTGATTTTTGGAGCTTCAGTGGACGAAACAAACTTCCGCTTGGACCAAGTAAGTACAATCTAGTCCCTCTTGCATTCCCAATTTTCCTTTTGTCATTTATTTTTGTTTTTTGGAGGGGTGCAAACCTTTAAAAAGGTCGGCCCTACGTGAACGCAGGCTGTCCAAGAACAACTCATGTATGCACACGGGTAGTGAAAATTCGACCTGCGTACATACGTGACTGTCCCCAATACAGCCCGTGTACATCCTCCAACATATGAAAAATTTAAAAATGCATCATTTGACTCTCCTTTGAACTTTTCATTTTGTAGGATATATGTCCATTGGAGAGAGAGAGAGAGAGAGAGCATGAGGACATTGATTCAATGGTTGAGGAAGACCTTGTTGATGTCGCTGCATTAAAACAATGTGGGTTGTGGAAATTATTTCGGTGTCCACTCATGTGGGGACAACCCAGGCTGTTGAATGCCTTGGTGGATTACTGACACCTTGATGCAAAGGCTTTTATGCTTGAGGGGCAGTTGTTGATTCCAACGACTGAAGATATTTATTTTCTGACTAGCTTCTCGAGAAGAGGGGAACCAATCAACCTTCGTGCTTTTCCCTCTGGGCCTCACAACATTTCCGAGTTGATTGAACAACATGGTGAGGTCGGAAGAAATAAAGTGGGTTCCTAGGTACCGATACACAAAATAACCAACCTATCACTTAAAGTGATATTTTTGCTTATTGGTCAGATCACTGGATCTGTGGCTTTACATCAGGCCTCCCAGGTGAATATGCATTGTGCAGTATAGTGCTTAAATGCATGAGTTCTTGATTGGAGTACAACCATGCTAGAGTGCATGAAGAGAAAGCTCACAGAGTGTCATGGGCGGAACAACAAGAACATCAGGTTCGAGACTATTCTTTTCTCTTTCTTCTTGGAGAGGGTACCTAGTCTTAGTCCCCAAGAGACTATATGGAGGTACGTGGCCTCCTTCCCACTAGTGTGCAGGTGGGTAACATTGTTTCCACGATAAGGGGAGGGAGGACCATCGACGCCTTCGATGATATGTTTTTTGACTGGTGGTCTCGGTAGATTCCGTCTATAGAGGACTACCCCTATGTTGGGGTCAACTTCTCCAAATATCCTGACATACCTGTACCTCCTGGAGAGGAGCGAGGAGAGTTAGGTACATTTTTCTTTAAAAAAAAAATATTTTTTATTTATTTTATATATATCATTTTTTATGTGTACCAGAGAACCTGACAACTATGTATATTTTATGTATAGATGTGGGACCAATGCATCCAACTGATTTTGCATGGAGCAGGTGCCTTCCATGACCATAGGGAGCAGCAACAACCACCATACCATCAACAACAGTGGGAGTACCTCCAGCCGAAGAGGCTGAGAGAGTTTTAAGATGAGTGGATCTGAACTTGTCTGCACTCACTCGTATTGTGCCTATGGCTGAGATCGAGGATCTCTCGCCATCTATGCAACCTCATGTTGTTGGGGTGCCATGGACCTGGGTCTAGCTATCTTGGTGTTTGAAAAATGTTGTAGTCCACTATGGCAGGGCCAACATGCCTCGTGCTTAGCTTAGGGTGGATTGTTTACATGTCGAGGGAACTTTTTGTATATTTTTTAGGCCATAAGCCAAACGTTATATACCAGACTCATTATTTTTTGAGGCACTTGCACCCATCTATGTAATCTAATCCCGGGTTACATTTATTTACAAATGTATTTACATGTGTATGTGTGTGCTTTTCTTTACATGTGTGAAATATGCCAACCTAATAATTGATTAGCTAGAGTATGTGTCATTTGATTCAATCTCCTAGGAACATGGATATACGTAATGTAATCAAAACAACGTTCTAAAAGACATACCCTAAGGAATCGTCGATGTAGAGTAGGATCATAAATGTGGTAAACCCCATTTAACTGGGACAACCAATTGTGTGTCTAGGTAGACCCGGTGGTAAGAGATACCATGCGACAAGGCGTCATGAAGTAACTTTATTATTGCACTATATTCAACGACATTGTTTGTGGCGTCCCCTAAATAGATACCTCCATAATATAACAACTAGCCTTGAGGTGTGAAAATCACCCAAGCTGCAGAAGAAAGCCTCTGGGTGTGTCGACTAGCACCATTTACAAATCCAACGAACACGTCTGATTCACTTGACATCTGCCATAGTGAAAATATGATATCAAAATGACATGTCCATAAAACCAAAAAGATAAAAAATAAAAATGTATAAGAACTATACATATGTACAATAAGTCACACAAGGTTACCCACCTATGAGTAATACTTCTTGAGGTAGATCACATTTCTAGGCTCTGCTAAACATTTCCCTTCAAATTCAACTAGATGATAAGCGCCCTTCTTTAAAACTTCCTTCAAGATGAAATGTTTGAACCACATGGGTTTGAATTTGACTGCCCCTAGGGGATCCTTATCTTGGTCATAGACTAGGACAAGGTCACCTTTAGAGAAAATCTGAGGACAAACAAACTGATCATACTGACACTTGACTCTTTTCTTGTGAGCCTCGTTAGCCAAGGCTGCATCACGTTGTTGTTCATCAAGATGCTCGAGATATAATAAGTGTTCCTCAAGAGGTGAAGTGTCTGGAAATAACTATATAGCCAACTTAAGAGATGGAATATGGCATTCTATAGGAAATATTGCTTCCAACCCGTAAACAAGTTGAAATGGTGAGAAACCGGTGGCAATCTTTACATACATTTGGTAGGTCCACAATGTCGAGTATAACATAAAATGCCAATTTGACTTGGCCAAATTGATCGTTCTTTGTAGAATAGTCTTGAGCGATTTATTCACATCTTCCACCTGACCATTCTCTCATGTTTAATAAGGTGACGAGTGTTCTTGCCTCAACCCAAGATTTGATGTTAATTCAGACATCATTTTGTTCTGAAAATGAATGCCATGGTCAATGACAATATCTTTTGGGACATCGAACCTTTCTATTATTTGATTAAACAATAAGATATTTTTTGTCTCTCCATCATCCTTGAACATTGGCATAACTTCGACCCACTTGGTAAAGTAGTCTACTGCTACGATGATATAACGCCTCCCCCTAGCTGAGGGGGGCAACATGTAGTATAATTGATCCCCCACTTGGTGAAGGGGCTAATTATGATGATGAGAAACATTGAAGTAGGATGTGCCCTCATCTTCCATGAGAAGATATGACATGGGTGGCACTTCTTGACCGATTCAATGCAATATTTGATTAACGTCGGCTAATAGTAAACAGCTCGTAGAATCTTTTTGGTTGTTTCCAACCCAGACAAATGACCACCACATGCTCCAGTGTGGCAGTAATTAAATATGAGTTATGCTTCTTCATGGGTGAGACAATGACAAAGGATGCAATCTATACCTCAATGATAAAAATCATCTTCGAGAATAAGATAGTTTTTTTCCCGATGGTGTATACGTTGACGCTCGTCACGAGAAGCAGAAGCAGCACACTACAAAGTCTGGATACAGATTAGTATATATCCATACCAGGGATCCAAAGATGTGATAAAAAACATATCTCCTTTAATAGGCGACTCTTTGGGTATAACATCACCTGACTCGATCGGAAGTTTCGAGATGAGTTCTACAAATACCAACGACTTTTTGGATTTCGTCGAAACAAAATCCAAGTCAAATTCCTAGAGGAAAACTATCCATATGATGATCTTTCTATCGATTACGCATCGTGTCAAAACATATTGGAATGGATTCACAATGAAAATGATGGTGGTCTTGCGAAACAGGATATAGTGATAGAACCGTTGGACAACATGAACTGCTACCAACATAAGTTTCTCAACATGGGAGTAGTTGAGTTTTGGTCCAACCATGCCTCAACTCAGGTAATAAATCACATTCTCTTCAAGAAAATCATCTTCTTGAACCAAGACCATGCATATGGTTGACTCTGCAGCAGCCAAATACAATAAGAAATATTTATTATAATTGAGTGGCTGAAGCAGAGGGGAAAATGTGAGGGCACGTTTCAACGCTTCGAACGAGAGTTGAGCAGCTTCGTCCCAATGGACAGGAACATTTTATTTAGTAAATGCATGAACCCTTTTGTGATCTCAACATAGTTTGTGATGAAACACTGCAAAAGGTTTTTTTTTCCTTGCAAACTCTGAAGCTGAGGGACTGTGCACGGGGGAGGCAACTGAACTATCGCCTCAACCTTTAAAGGATTGACCATGATCCATGTTGTTGAAATTATGAAACCTAATAGACGACCCGACGTCACGCAAAAATTGCATTTGTTTGGATTCAGGTGAATCTGGTAGTAGCGACATCGCTCAAGGATAAGTCAAAGGTGTGTGGGATGATCGGCTCTCTTGCGATATTGTGATGTTAAATCATCAAGATAATCCTTGACTAGATGTTTGAGACCATGGAAAGAAAAATACATGGCCTGCTGAAAAGTGGCTCCATCATTCTTCAGGCCAAAAGGCATCTTGCAATAAGAAAATGTACCCCACAAATAGATAAAAGTTGTTTTATGTTGGTTCTCAGGTTTGATCTATATCTGATTGTATCCTGAGAAACCATCCATGAAATAAAAGACCTTGCAACCTGCACATTCATCGATAATCTGGTCAATAAATGGAGTGGGGAAATAATCCTTTGAACGGGCCTTGTTCAAATCATGAACTTTCATACATACGTGAATCGTACCCTTCTTTTTGTCGACTGGAATGGGATTCGACACCCATTGAGTCAATTGGATGGGATAGATGAAACTAGCTTTGATTAGTTTCTCTACTTCAGCCTTAATAGCTGATACTTTCAAAGGATTAACTGGATGAAGCTTCTACCGAACTGGCTTAGCATCAAGGTAAGTCATGATTTCATGTTCAACAATTCTTGGATCAATGCTTGGCATTTCCTCATAAGACCAAGAAAAAATGTTGCAGAATTCTTTAAATAAATTTGTATAGATTTGAATCTCCTCAGGGGAATAGTCCATTCTGATGAAGACATTCTCCATGACACCAAGGGTTCTGGATATACTAATAGGTATTTTTTTAGAGATGTTTTCCATATTTACCTCAACATAAATTGCATGTGCAGCTAGAGGGTCAATAAGACAAGACCTATCTACAGTCATAGTCAACACAAATTCTCCTGCCTCTATTATTCCTAACTCTGGGAGGAAGTACAATATGTGATGGAGATCATCCCAGGGTTTGTCTAGACCAGTCAAAACCTCTAAAATCACCTCGTCAGAGGGAAATACCAAGTCTAAGGAATTGGTAGTGGCAAGGGAACCTTGAGCATAGGCAGGCTCGAGAACGGGATCTAACTTAGGTACAGGAGTCGGATCAGGGTCGGCTAAAGCTTGCTAGAATATAGAGTATGCAACATCTGCCATGAAAAAGGGTATGGACATGCCATGGTGCCCTGTCCCTTCCATCATTGCTGATGGGGAAAGAAGAATCCATGGATCATCAAATTAAGTCGTGCGAAACAACAACACTGAAAATATTTCAAACTTAGGCTGGTCGGGGACAACTGATATCATTTTGGCATCGTCGAAAGGAGGCAGGTAATTGAAAGTACCCATGAGAGGTTGGCACAAACCAACGCCCACATTGACAATGCCAAGATGTGGGTTATCAATCATCGGGACCGTGGATGCCCCCAATGAAGGGTCATGTTTGGAGAAAGACAATTGATCAATGGTCACTATTCGACCCTCATGTGGAACCAACATGACCCAAAAAAATGTAGCAACCACTTCATGCATGGAATATGTCCAACTCCTTCCTAATAGGAGGTTTTAGTCGAGAGGCACATCTACCACTTCAACTTTGACGCACACAGTATTCCCTCCTAACTGCATGGGGAAAGAAGGAATGATTCCATGTGGTATTAAAGAACGACAATCGAAAGTCATGAGAAGAGTAGGTGAAGGAGAGAGAACGGGTTGGTTAATGGCCTTCCAACACGCCAATGACATCACGCATGTCCAGGCACCCTCATCAACCACCGTACGGAAAATATTTCGGGTAGACAATTTCGTGGGGTGAGCCACTACTATCTGAAATGCGACGTGGTATGGGAGACGAGGTTTCAAGTTGGTTGTATCAAGCATGATAGTTCCTGGATTACATGTCTTAGTGGATCCTAAGGCAGCTAACAAAGCCTTTCTCTGCGAAGGGCAACTCTGAAGGACCTCCAAAGTAGACATTGTGCAAGGGGTTTGTGGAAAATCCTCCACCACATAGTAGCTCTGGGCGGCTCTCGCATTTGGATTATGTGAACATTTCTTGAACGCCCCTTTCAGGATGTGTGTCATTGTTTCACCCATCATTCTCTTGATCTGGAGAGGAACAAATAAGTTTTCGGCATATTTTCTCTTTTCAGAAGTACTTGGCATTCTGTAATCATGTGCCCTAGTAGCTATGTAGGCTTCACCTTTCAATATATAGACATTCAAAGTCAAGGGATTTCTAGATGATGAAGGGGGTCCCTGACTGCCCCCATCTGCATTCACAGAGGCTTGAGTTAAATTTTTCCCATGAGGAAATAGGTTCGTTAACACTACAGGTTGTTGTTGCGCCAATAACTTTTGGGCCTCCGTGAGTCGAGGGAATAGGTGAGTCAGGTGGTCTTTAGCATAGGGTTTGCATGGATACTTCAACTTATTTCTCTCTGTGTTTCCCCCACTAACATTATTGGTGGGTTTCTTATCCCACTTACCCTT